>JADLZN010006986.1:406833-534513 GCA_018155175.1 Sinocyclocheilus anophthalmus
TTCATGACCGTATGAACCCTGACATATACATAGAAAAACAGCCATATGTTTAAAAATGACTGTAATTGAAAGAAACTATGACATAAAGGGATGACGAGGAGTGCTGGTCAGAAAGTAGGGGTGGGCAATCTTCTCAATGTCATATAAATTTCTTATAACAGACAATCACGATCCACGATCTAAATCGCAATCTACCCAATTTTGAGATGTACTATCGAGAATACACAGACTGGAACAAGCCTATGGACATATCTATTTTCACAATTTAAAACACAATATTCCATTAAAGGGGTCATATGGTGCGATTTCAATTTTTTCCTTTCTCTTTGGAGTGTTAAAAGCTCTTAGTGCATAAAGAAGATCTATAAAGTTGCAAAAACTAAAGTCTCAAAACAAAAGAGATACTCTTTATCAAAGTTAAGACTCTACCACACCCCCTAAAACGGCTCGTTCTAACACGCCCCACATATCTACATCACGATGTGGGTTGATTTGCATAACGCCGCCCAAATGTTCACGCAAAGAAAGAAGGCGTTACTTTTTTTCTCGCTGTAGTATTGTTGACGCTGTAGCCATGTCGTGAAGACACTGTGTGCTTAGTTGTGAAAGCGAAACTACTTAGTTTAGCCTTCCAAAATAGAGGACGATATGCCACTTAGTCAGCCTAAGCGATCCGTGCTGTGTCGCGAGGGAATACATCAACTTTCACGTGGACAAAGCAGAGTCCCGCCGGGGTACCAGACTGCAAAATCTTAAGAGCGCAGGCTCTAGGTAGCTCAACTCATCCCGGCCCAAGCGCACAGACGCATAGGAGCCGGGGCTTCCCCCACACCAGGCTGTGTGTTTTGTTGTTAAAGCGAAACTACTTTGTTTGGCATTCTAAAAGAGGACACGACTAGAAATAAGTTGTTAAGTTGTATTTACAACACTTTTCTAGAACAGTTTAACCCAAATATTCAGAGTGGTGCAGCACATTTTATGGAGGACTGTTACTGATCCTGGGAGAGTAACGTTAGGCTAAAATGCCGGCAGTTCTGACTCACATAAGTACGTATTCATTTAACAGGATGCCACTGATGATTCAAAGACCCGAGTTTTGTCACTCCGATCACAAATGCAGACATGGTTTTGTGTTTATGCGGCGCGATGCAACGCGTTAAAAGACAATATAAGTCATTATAAACCCGTAATTAATTCCCCAATGGATGCAACAATGCCTCGTTTGTAATGGGTTTTTTAATGTTGTCTCGTCGCTCCGGCCAGACACGTCATCACAGTATGGTAAGGGGAGTAACATTTCCATTACACGCTTGAGGTATTCAGCCAATCACAAAACGCTCTGGATAGCTGGCCAATCACAGCACACCTCGCTTTTTCAGACCGATGTGCTTTGTAAAAATCGACACGTTTCAGAAAGGCGGGGCATAGAGGAGAAACAATAATGTACAGTATGTGGAAAATAATGTGTTTTTTGGACTTTAAACTGCATAAACACATTTACTTACACAAATACACAAAAAATGTTCTTTTAGCCCCAGCATATATGACCCCTTTACACAATAGTTGGATACGAAAGCACTGAGTCCACACGATGGTGGCTAAGATAGAAACCACAAAAGTGGAAGGAGAACTTAAAACACTATGCATGTCTCCACTGTGGAAGGTATGAACTGTTGTAAATACGTTGAGTTGATAAAAGCTACGATTGAAGTATTCGCAGTCAAGAGCAGTGAGTGATTTTCTCTGTCTTTTGTTTGATTAACAATAAAAGTGACACAGCGGACACAGCCTGATTGCAATATCGACGGAAAAAGAGGAAAACGGGGAAATAATATACTGTTTCACTCTTTTCTTAGGCTGGCACCTGATTGTTTTTCAAATATGTGACCACGAATTCAAGACACATGATAGAGACACATGGTATAATTTGGCCAGTCAGCACAGCCATCTAGAAGGTGGTCACTGCTGTAGTTTTAACATTATTACGAGGGCATAAAAGATCATGATCTCTACGATTCGCTCTTTAAGATCACAATATAAAATCGTCAGATCGTCCACCCCTAACTGAAAGAGTGTTTTGTGGAGAGATGGGTGCAGTTACCTGATGCAGTGGTGTCTGAAAGGGTTCCTGCATCCAGGGATGAGGAGCTTGGGGCCTGACCGGATAGACCCAGACTCTGTAGGCCCAAAGCACTGCTGCTGCTACCTGCAGACACATAAAATAACATATACTCCAATTTAGACGATGAATGCACTACCAGCCAAAAGTTTAGAACAATTAAGATTTTTCAAAAAAGTCTCTAATGTTCACCAAGGCTGCATTTATTTGATACAGTAAAACAGCAACACTGTAAAATATAATTTCAAAGAACAGTTTCCCATTTTAATGTTTTAAAATGTAATTTATTCCTGTAATTGCATAGCTGTAATGACTGCAAAAAACTCAACTTTGAAGTTTGAAGCTTTGCCATCACACAATTTAATTACATTTTAAAAATAAATGTAAGTTCATAGTCAACATCTTATGTTTACTGTATTTTTTGACAAATAAATGCAGCTTTGTTGGGCACTGTATAAGCGAAACTTTACAAAAAATAAAGCAAACTGTAAGAAAGGACCGAATAGCAAGAACCGAGAGATACTCTGAGATAGCCAAAAGAGCCAATTGACCAACAGCTAAAATTGCTAAACAAATAAAATGTTTCTCTCAGAGGTCAGAAATGTGTAAGCAGTGACCTTGCTGGTCTTGTTGCAGACTAAGAGCTATAGCCAGCTCCACCATGGTCTCATCATCAGCGTCTGGAGGGATGTCCAGCATGGGTGGGAAGCCCTCCGCCCCTGCCAGCAGAGCTTCTAGTGGAGAAGGGTTTCCATTGTTCACATTCTCTGCCGTCTCCAGGACCATAGATTCAGACTGCAGATCAAACACAGAGAGGAGAGGATTACATAACAACCGCCTTCTTCACATACAGCACTTTGGACAAAGACTTATTTTTAAGCAACAACCGCCATCTCAAATATTTCATTAAAGTGTTCATTGCAGATGTTTCACCAGAGGCTGATTTTTTAGGAGCTGGCTATTAAAAGCATGAATTGGACTATTTAGTGTTCTCAGTTTACTTGAAGCTGGTCACCTCATATTTGTGCATCATTATTCATAACGGAGTGAATCCATTTGGGGAAACTTAGTTGATTGTTGATGTTTTCTTCCTGATTAATTGTGCACATTCTGGAATATTTGGAAAATATGCTTAGGAATAAACTTTAATGCATCTTGACTTGTGATGATTATTTGCTCATTACGTAGTATATTAATATATAATTATATGACCTTGCATGATTTAAAGATGATCATTATTACTGCCCGATAACTTTACTTAAATTTTTTTTATTATTGGTTCAGTAAATGTTGGTTTGCTGACATGCATACATATCACAGTCTAATCATTGTCAGATACACATATTAACACTTCTAAGTGTCCAACAGCTGGACTCAGAGTGGTTGCGAAACTCACCACCATCTCAAAGTCTCCGTGGTCCACCTCGCTTTGCTCTTGACTCTCCTGCCTGCCGCCTTCCCCTCCCGTCAGGTTGGAGGACTGCATCTTCTCATCAGCATCATCATCATCGTCGTCATCTTTATCTCCTAGGATATAAAAGCACAGCAATGCATTTTTTTGGGTTGATTCATTGTAAGGTGTTTGTATGATTCACAAGTCACAAAGCTGAAAGGCACGGCTCTTACCCATGGGTGTGTTGGAGCGAGGGGGAGAAGGCAAGGTCACATGTCTGCGTTTGTTTCTGGGTCTCAAAACTCTAATCAGAGCCTGTTTGCATGCAAAGCTCACAGAGATGTCCTGCAGACAAGAAAGATGTGAGAACTGCAATATAAATGTTTTTCAAAATGTAATGATCATGGAGAAGAACCACAATAGGATACGTACAGGGCAGAGCAGCATCTGCATGTAGATTTTAGATGCCACATTGATGTAATCCAGCTCACAGGTGCAGTAACCGTGAATGATATCAACCAGTGCATTGACTGTGGCTTCAATGTGAGTTAGACCTAAAAGTAAAACGTAAAAACGTGTCAGTTTCCTGAAACAATAAATCGATGAACTCCTAGTGTGACTCAAATCAATAAATACCACTGTGTGACTATGTACCTGGCAAACAGGCGGGAGCCAAAAATGCGTTCTTGGGTTTGAGAGAATGAAGCTTCCAGAAGTTAGTGACCAGCTGCATGATGAAGCTACAATTCTCAGTATCAGCTTGTTTCAGTCCATCCTTCCCATCATCACCTATATCTGAAGAAAGAAAAAAAAATGACTTTATGACAAGGTGCATAAAAGGACAACAAGATGAATGTCGAAGAAGTTCAATGGGTGTACCAGTGTCTGACTGAGGAAGTCTGGACTCGGTGAAGTGCACAAGGTTGTTGGGTCTCATGATGGCGATGGAGCGGGCTGTAATCACCAGCCTCTGGAACACATCAGGGTCTAGCTCCTTCCCTTCTTTACTACAGCTGTTCAGACACTGTACTGCATTGCTCAGCAGAGACTGATCCTAAACACAGATTAAGCACCGATTAGAAAGCTGAGCTTAAAGATATGGTGATTCATGTCTAAAACAGGATAAAGTTCTGATCAGCAGGGATCATGTTTGTACCTTGTGGTTGTGGTAGGCTGTGCGGCTGGTGTGGAGGCTAGCCAGAAGGCCTTTGGTCTGCTGTTGTACTCCAGCAGGAGTGGGGATGGACAGGAGGAGAGTGGCCAACTCTAGAGCAGTAGTTTTATTCTTCTCCTGTAGATCATAGGGATGGAAAGTCACAAGTAAATGAAAATTTCATTCAAAACAAACTGAAACAATCTGAACCTCCCCCCCCCAGCAAAAAGCAGTGCTGTAATTTTGAATTAAAACTATTACAAATTAGTTTTTGTTAACTGAAAATATAAAATAAATGATAAAACACAATATTAAAAACTGAACTAAAAAAAAATACTAAATTGTAATAAGAACTAGAAGTATTAAAATTACTAAAAATTTAATGGAAATATAAAAAAAACAAACTAAATGTAAAACCAATAAAAATGATTTCTTATTCAATTAATAATTGGAAAAAGCTAATTCGAAATATTAATAAATACCTAAATATATTTAATACTAAAATAACAGTTGCTTTAAGTAGTGTAATTACAAAACCAAAATTTCAATGATTTTTAAAACCAAATTTGATTTCACAGCAAAAATTGAACAGGCACTGAAATATTTACAATGCATCTACATGAATACTAAAGGTATCATTTTTAGTTTATGTTGTGCAGGCCAATATAACTGTCATCTTTGGAATTATACTGACACCTAGTTGTGTGGATGTAGATTGCTAGAAATGTGCTATTCAGAGTCAACCATGACTAATTTGTCCAATAACAAGGTTATGGAGATAAAGCAAGTAGTATATCAGCTGGTCATGTGATCTCAGCATGGAAAAACTGCTTTTATTAAGTAAATGACATGGATTCTTCATCTTATGCGAGCGTACATCATTTTAAACATGCATTCTTAATTCCGGATCACCTGTTACTGGTACTTTTGATATGCCTAATCCCAAAAGGAACAAGATTTCCTTACCTTTTCATTGGGGGAACCCACAGCAAAGCAGTTCTCTAGAGCTTCCAGTGAGCTGACCACCAACCTAGAGATCAGACAACAGTTAGATAGGGAAAGCAATGTGTAATATTAAAATTATAGCAGTCCATACAAACCATACAAAGTCCACACATATTCCAATTCTACATCATTCTCAAAGCATTGCCATTTTCAAACCATAACACATAATCAAACGCTAAAAGCATTAAAGTAAAACACCTATTACTAATTCTAAATATTACTAATACACCTTTACTATTGTCTTTATAAATGCTGTATTTGTCCTGCATGATCTACACCAGAGCAAGCGCAGTCTGACTGCTGTCTCTCTCTCACACACACACAACACACACACACACACACCACACCCAACACACACACAACACACACACACCACACAAACACACACACACACACACAGTATATACACACACACACACACACGTACACACGAGCAAACCACCATGCACACAAGCAGAGAAAGGGCGGTTACTAACCGGTCCAAGGCTGATAAGGACTCAGTTTCACAACTTTTTAAATTTTTTTTAGGGAGCAAAGAAAAAGAAAAATGTGTGAGGATCACAGAAAAGAAATGCGTAAAATGATTTGTATGTCAAACACAGGAAACGTAAGCATGCTAGCACAAGGTCATTATGATGGCAGCCATGCACTGGACACGTCGCACACACCCCCACTCCCTTTTCTCTCCTCTGCTCTTCGTTTCAGTTACGTTAATTGAGATCAATTACGGGCACTCTTGAAACAATAATACAGATTAAATGCAGTGAATTAAGTGAAATGAAGACAGAGATAGAAGACATGTTTTTTTTTTTCTCTACAGGACATCATATTAATAGGTTGAAATCAGAGCACCCAGACTTAGGAGAAAAGTATACCTCTCCAGTACAGTGCCGCTTGTTGTGATGGGACTGGTGATGTCACTGTCTCCGGTGCCATTGCTCTGGTTTAGGTTGGGACTACACACGTTGTTGACTGCAGCTGAAGGGAAGTCCTCAGGCGGTTCATCTGGCCAGCCGAACTGCTCTTTGGTTTTGCCATAAATCTTAATGGAGTCCAGCATGGTGACACCTGCTGGGTCAACTGAAGCACCAACTGAAACAAAAAACATCAGCATTAATAATTATAACCACTCCTAATATAAAGAGCTTAAATGTTAGGAATTAAATTTTTTTAATAATTTAATAAAAAATTGCAATCGGACATTTATATAAATTCCATATAGAAATATATCAAAATGTGTCAATTATTTAAAAAAAATTATGACACACACACTCAAAACATATATGAAGCCACACTCTCTAAGTAAATGTGACATTAAATAAAACAAATCTGTAATATCCACTTAATTAATTTTATTTCACAATATTCTGAATTAAAAAAGATCATGCCATTTTATTTTTTATTTTTTTAATTTAAATGTAATTAATTATTATGTTCGTTTTGTTGTGGGATCTTACGAAAAGGAGGCTACTTGTCGCTGAAGGGCTTCCTCACGAGTGAAAGGGAAGTCAAACCAGCGGGAGCGGGATAGGTTCAACTGCAAGGTACGTCCAAAGATTTCAATGTAGGAGGGAGCTCGCTCAATGGCCTGAGTGCCCACCTGCACCCTCATTCCTGTCATTACCATTGAGTTGTTATTGTTCACTACTTCCACTGTGAAACCACCAGGCTGTTGACAGGAACCAACATAAATGACTCCAAGTAAAAAAAGAAGCTAAAATGTCTTAGCAGCACATTGATGGTAACTTCTAAATAATATTCTAGCTGGAATCATGTTTGTTACCTTGGTGTTGGCCACATACATCCCTGTAGAGTTCAGGCGGTGTTTGATCTGTTGGCCGTTGTAGACCTGCAGCAGGTCATTGCCTCCAAACTCCACCTCAGTTAGCTGCTGATTGTGCTCGAAAAAGTCAACAGGGAAAGTAACTTGGCTGGATGTGCGTGTGGCTGAGGAGGAAAAAAACAAAATGGAACATAAATATCTTTAAACAACACTAAACAACGTGATTAATCAGAGAAAATGTGGCATGACTCACTGGCCGTGGCTGCCTTGCGTTTGCGGACTGGTTTCATGATGCTGATCACACTGCTAGGCTGAAGGGAGGGCTGGAGCCAATAGGACGTGTTCTCCACGTTGGCCATGTATATACGGAGGCTGCCATCTTCACACAGCAAAATCATGGTGGTGCGCTGCTGCTCGTTGCTTGCTGTGTGGCGGATTGCAACCATGTCCTGAATCTGAGGGGAAGAGAGAGACTTTTTCTTATTTGTGTTTGCACCATATTAGGCTTTATCTTTACTATTTATATTAGGCCTCTGGTACCCTGGTATTGGTACTAAATTTGTTTGGATGGTTGGCATTTTAATGCCATGCCAGCTTCTTTGGCTTTAGGGCTGGACAATAATTCAATATCAATATGTATCACCATATAATTTTTTTCAATAACGGTGATATGATTTTTAAATACATTTCCGATATACATTACCAGTGTTTCCCATACATTGATTTATTTGTGGCGTTTGACTTTGTTGAATAAACATGAGCACTGCACATTTCAAAATCAAAACACGTCGCGGGTGTTTTATATGAATGTATCTCTGAAGGGAAAGGACTGTCTTCAGAAAAGTTTCGATGGCATTTTCATTTTATCTGATAAAGAAGCGTTCATGAGCGGAGCTGATTACAGCCGTTCTGATTACAACCGCTCTCAAAGCGCCTCCTGCTGGCAGACAATCAGTTTGCATTTTCAATAATAAGCCTGTCTCCAGCAGCATGTTTTTTGTTGACTCTTTTTCCGTTTCTGCAGCAAGACTCAGAGCACTTTCATACTCTTATACTGGCTAAAAGACATTTGTTTAATTCTGATTTAAAAATAATCAGCCTACATACCAGTCAAAAGTTTTTGAACAGTAAGATATTTAATGACATGCTCAAAAGCCTGCATTGATTGACAAAGTACAGCAAAAACAGTAAAATTGTGTAATATTATTGCAATTTAAAATAACGGTGTTCTATGTGACTTTTTTTTAAAGTGTAATTTATTCCTGTGATCCAAAGCTGAATTTTCAGCATAATTACACAGTCTTCTGTGTCACATGATCCTTCACAAATCATCTAATACTATGCTGATTGCGATTACAACTTTAACACATTTTTTCAGGATTCTTTGATGAATAGAAGATCCAAAGATCAGGCATTTATCTGAAAATAAAAAGCTTTTGTAAACATTAATACACTTAGCTCATGATCAAAGCTTGGAGTCGGTAGAATGGTTTTTATGGTATTTTTTTAGAAATTAAGAAATAATACTTTTATGTTAGCA
Organism: Sinocyclocheilus anophthalmus; assembly: GCA_018155175.1. Taxonomy (NCBI): domain Eukaryota; kingdom Metazoa; phylum Chordata; class Actinopteri; order Cypriniformes; family Cyprinidae; genus Sinocyclocheilus; species Sinocyclocheilus anophthalmus. The sequence continues at coordinate 415,827 of JADLZN010006986.1, forward strand.
AGGATAGGTCTTAAAGATCAACAGTGAATGATAAAGACATTTATAATGTATAAAAAGATTTCTATTTCAGCTAAATGATGTTTCTTCTGAACTTTCTATTCAACAAAGAAACTTGAAAAAATTCTACCGTTTTCAACATTATAATAAATGATTTTTGAGCAGCAAATGAAAATATTAGAATGATTTCTGAAGGATCATGTGACAGGAGTAATGATGCTAAAAAATATAGCTTAAATCACAGGAAATAAATTGATATTTTCAAAAAAGAAAACAGTTATTTTAAATAGTAAACATTTCAAAATGTTACTGTTTTTGCTGTATTTTGGATCAAATAAATGCAGGCTTGGTGAGCAGAAGAGAATTCTTTAAAAAAACATTAAAAATCTTACTGTTCACAAAAACTTTTGACTGGTAGTGTATGTTAGCCTATAGTTTGACGTTAAAGATATTAATATTAATTAGGTGAGTCTGAGACGATTATTTGACAGAGATTACACATTTCTTGTTTGTATGAAGGCTAAATACAAATAAAAGATGAACATTAATTTACTTATGCTGCTTTTTTTTTTCTAAAATATTATCTGGTTTTATAAGAGGTGTCAGACTTGGCAAATTCATTTTTCATAAGTTTGTATGCACAGACATCTGTTGTGGGTGTTCTTGGCAGTTTTTACAAGGCTTTTTTTAATAGTGTTCATATAGATATCGGAATTATATTGTATCAACCGAAATTAAGAAATATATAGTGATATAATTTTTGGCTATATCGTCCAGCCCTACTTTGGCTATTTTCATGGTGAGTAACAAGTTGAAATACCACAAAGAGAGCAATTTTTAAAACTTATATACAACGCTAAAATGGATTCAGGGTTTACGTAGAAATTTCTTTGAAAGTGCTCGCTGAGCAATATAATTTCCTAAGAGAATTTTAACCATGTTTAATTGATACGGGATTCAGGTAAGAGGAGCACAGCAGTGGATATTAATTTTTTATTAAGAACTTGTGTGTGATTCTGGAATGTTCTATTCGGTATGTCCAATGACTACTGAAACTAAGAATGATAATAGATTCAATAGCTCAGTGTCAATATGCTTGTAATCTCAATTTAATTATTACTAAATATTAATTATTATTTAAAAAAAAAACATGATTTTATCATATTTCCATGGCTGTGAATAAATTTTATCACAGTTTTCTGTGATTAATCACATCTAACATTATTAATTGCAATGAATTAGTGTGAGCATATGCTAGCCACAGAAAGTGAGTAAAAACATTAGCGCAGCCTCAGGAGTCAAAAACAACAGATGTTGCATTAAACGATTCACACTTATCACAGAAATGAATAGGGCTGGGTAAAAAAATATCGATATCATTCGATTCTCTTTTTTACGGAACAATATCGATTCTTAAATCCCAAAAATCGATTAATCTAGCCTGTTTTCAGTTAATGAATGGAACATTAATAGCACACCTCCCATCCAATAAATCGCAATAAGCATTGTGTTTTGGTACTTTTAATATGAAACAAAGTCCTAGGTTTCAATTTATGTCCATTGTTTTGCAATATTTAAAAAATAAATGCTGTTTTGGTGCTGTTTAAAGTGGAGTGACAGATCGCTGTAGTGCCTCAGTTCAACAGACACAGCAGCACGAGGCGCATGTGAACTGATCATCTCCTCCACTTTAATATCAGTTTCAGCACAAAATAAACATGAATAAAGTCTGAAGGTAAGTTAAAAGAAAGAGTAAAACTTTACAATCTGTATCCTGTCTCAAGTAATCGCTCAATCAGTGATTCAGCCGCGCAAAGATGTCAATATAAAGGCTTGTAAACAATATCATGTAACGTCACATTTACCTCAGAAAAAAACATATTCGGTGACCATAAACACATTAGTCAGCTAGAAAAATAAACTGTAATTTTGCTGTTGTATTTTGCTAAATATAGAACCATACAACATATTCATTATCATTTTTATTCTTCTGTTTAATGTCTTGAATAAATCTATAAATATTTTTTAGGACACCACCATGCATTGTAATAAAAAAAAAAACCGAATTGAAGTAGAATTTCACTTATGTATGTAACTTTATATTTTAAAACGTCAATTGTGGAATTTAAAGTGTGCTATAGCCTTACAAATCAGCAAATTTTCCTTCAATTTTATAGTATGATCTAGTACCAAATTACTATACTGTATATTTTACAGGCATTAGTTGAGAGATTTTTTTACTTGAAGAAAATTTGGCAAGTACTATACCTAAATATATCAAAAATAGGGCTGCCCGACAACCGAATGGAATCTAGATCGTGTTCAAAACAGAAGCTGATTGTCGTGCGTATCTTTGAGTGAAGCAGGGTTCTGTGATCAGCAGTAGATCTCCACCCAAAGGCCAGAGGGCGCTCTCAGGCTAAAACTCCAAATATGCCCTGAAGACGTAATCCAGTAAATGCCTATCGCTGCAGCTGAATAAATAAGATTCAACTGCTTTCATTGATTCACCGTGACTAATAAACACAGGACTACGGCAATATACGGTTTATCTGAGTTCTTATTATTATATTTTCATTAAAATAAAGTATAATGCAATGCCTTTATCACCTCTTAAATACGATGAAATATGTTGCGTGCCTTATTCAGTGTAAAAAGCCGCATCATCTCACAGAAGGATTTATTTCAAACACTCGACAGACATTATGAAGTGAGTTTGGAGTAAAAAATGTTATTAAATGTGGTATTTTCACATGCTTTCAGATGGAGCAGCATTTACTTCACAGAGCCGTAGTTCACCGAGAAGCTATGCAAACAAGCTGTCATTATCACGAACGATTTCTTCGATTTCATAATCACGCAATAAAAATTTTTGCATCAACTTGTCAGTGAAATACGGTATGTGTAGTAAAATACTGCTTCATTCTGAAAGCACAATGATGATGATTCCTGCGATTAAAGAACCGGCTTACTAACAAAAATGCGCCATGACAATCGCATCGATTAATCGTGTGCAGCCAAATCCAAATTAATCGATATTGATCGAACGAAAACTTGTGAAATGAGAATCGATCGTGAAATTTGTGTCAAACCAGCCCTAGAAATCAATGGTTTTTTATACAATAAAATATTCAAAGTTTCACAATATATATTCTATACTAGGAATTTCTAAAAACTGACCTTAGCTTTTGCAGGCAGGGTTTTGATCTCCTGGATGAGGAACGTGTCTGGTTTTACCATGATGACCAGAGGGATGCCTGTGGTCTGCTGGACACAGCACACCAAACCTGGGTGGTTCATCACTTCTGACCACTGACAGAGTGCTGGAGATGTCTTACTACTTCCATTAGATCTGCATGTGCAAGAGAACAAACATTAGAGAAAAACAAAACACATGAGCGAAAGAGTGTTACAATCTAATTTTTTTAGATTAAACGTTTCTGTACAAATTTAGAAGAGGAAGAAGAATCCTACCCTTTGACATTGATGGTAAAGAGTCTCCGTGTTTCCATGTTGCTGCAGCTCACTGTGGCAGCGAATGACTTGCCCTGACTGTAGCTGAAGAAGAGCATCTGCAGGACGTGGGAGTAATACACAGAGACTCCGCCTCCAGCCACCTGGCCATTACTGTCCTGCGAAGCAAACACACAACAAACTCAGCATGCGGTCACACTCAATCCATTCTGAATCTACTTGGTTAACTTATTGCAGTCTATCTGACTATATAGGAAGACAGAACATTGTAAAACCTTCAGGTCCTCGTGGTTGATCTCCAGAACGTTGGTGACATAGAAAGGACCATGCTGGGCACTGCTGGACTCGTCCATCACCTGAGTGTACATGTAGCCAGCTGAGGACATGATCACAATGATGTTTTTGCCCTCCTCGTTGAACAGGAATGTGGCATCTCTGATCTTTGAACTTGGTAGCAGGAGGTAGTACATGGGGCTCAGGGCATCCACAGATAAGTCATAAATCTGCAAAAAATAGTGATTTATGAGACATCACTTATGATAGAACTGATGACACATGACTATATAGGCAAATGTGTGTCCCTTTTGAGGATAAATGTATTTTTAATTTAAATACAGCAAGAACTATCGTTATACATAGTGCTATTCAAAAGTTTGGGGTCAGTAAGAATCTTTTTTACCAAAGTTGATCAGCAAGGATGCATTAAATTGATCAAAGTGACAGTAAAGACATTTATGTTACAAAAGATTTCTATTTCAAATCAATGTTGTTCTTTTGAACTTTCTATTCATCAAAAAATACTGAAAAAAAAGGTTTCTACAAAATTACTTTAAAAAGAAAGAAAAATACTCTTTTCAACATTGATAAGAAATGTTTCTTGAGCACTAAATAAGCAAATTAGAATAATTTCTGAGGGATCATGCGAAACTGAAGAGTAATGGCACCAAAATATCACCTTTGCCATCACAGGAATATATAACATCTTAAAGGATTAGTTCACTTCTGAATTAAAATTTCCTCAATTTACTCACCCCCATGTCATCCAAGATGTTCATGTCTTTCTTTCTTCAGTCGAAAAGGAATTAAGGTTTTTGAGGAAAACATTCCAGGGTTTTTCTCTATATAGTGGACTTCAGTGGGGCTCACTGGGTGGAATCTCTCAAATTGCTGCTCGGTTGCAGCTTCAAAGGGTTCTACACGATCCCAGCAGAAGAATAAGGGTCTTATCTAGCGAAACAATTGGTCATTTTCTAAAAAAAAATACAAATTATATACTTTTTAACCTCAAACGCTCGTCTTGTGTAGCTCTGCAATGCACATGTGTACTCTACATGTATGCAGTCCCATTCGAAACAGTTAGGGTAGGTCGAAAAACTCCCATCTCATTTTCTCCTCCAACTTCAAAATCGCCCTACATCGCTGCAGAAGTAGCAGCGTTTACAAAAGTGTTTACAAAGTGAACGTGCAAAGAAGGTAAAACGCCCTTTACAAAAAAAGGTAAAACAGCGATGTAGGACGATTTAGAACGATTTTGAAGTTGGAGAAAATGAGATGGGAGTTTTTCGATATACCCTAACTGTCATGAACCGGAATGCACAGAGTTCACGCAGAATTAGACAAGATGAGAGAGTTTGAGGTTAAAAAGTATATAAATTGTAATTTTTTTAATAGAAAATGACAGATCGTTTCGCTAGATAAGACCCTTCTTCCTCGTCTGGGATCGTGTAGAACACTTTGAAGCTGCAAATTGGACCTTCCACCCAGTGAACCCCAATGAAGTCCACTATATAGAGAAAAACTCTGGAACGCTTTCCTCAAAAACCTTAATTTCTTTTCAACTGAAGAAAGAAAGACATGAACATCTTGGATGACATGGGGGCGAGTAAATGAGGAAATTTTAATTCAGAAGTGAACTAATCCTTTAAGATATATTAAAACCGAAAACATAATTTAAGTTGTATTAACATTTTACTGTACTGTTTTTATTAAATAAATGCAGCTTTGTTGAACATTAGGGACTTTTCAAACAACAAAAATATTACTGATATTACTAGCCCAAACATATATTTTTATACATTTAATTTATTTTACAATTTTTTTAAATTTGTGTATCAATTTTTTTATTTGACAATATTAATCACCTTGACAAAATCAGCAGTGATGATAGCCAATTCAGTCTGTGATCCAGGAAGCCATATGGCCTTGATGATGAAGTTTCCAGTGGCAAGTTGAGGATGCAGGACTAAGTGATCTGAGACAGAGCCTGTGCTGCTGAAAGTCAGAACGTGGCAGTCCTGTAGATGAGACAGAGAAACAAGACTAAAGTCAGCGGAAACAAACCTGTGAAATAAATCCTTCATAGTTTCCTTCATTGTGTTTCTTACCTTGAGTCCACACACTGCCAGATAGTCCTCATTACAGGGGTTTCCTGTGAGGCTGAGCACTGTGAAGGGGACTGGAGCGGAGGCCAGGCGAGTCAGAGTCAGTTTCCTCTTACTGGAGTCAGCCTGCTTCAACAGCGCAGACAACTGCAGGACCGTGATCTGCAAAAAACAGCCAATCACCATGTAGTCACAATTAAACATGAAGTTGCAATGATACAAACACACGTTCGGGTTTTCTGGATTACCTTGCCCTTCTCATGGCTGACAGCGAGGTGTTGTCTGCGTCCGTGAGGGGACGACAGCACACACATGGCCACCCGACGCAACACATGGGCGCTGATGAGCTGGCGGATGGTCTGTCCTTGATCTCCACTGTAGTTCATCCTGACGTTCTCAAAAGCGCCCTCTTGTGAGCCCAGTGTGGGAACCTGTAGGATAAAAACATGTTTAGTGTTAGCAATTGTGATTCAAGAAATCCACGTGTGTTAGAATTATTCTTAAGGTGTTTGGTTCATACCATGAGCTGGTCTGTCATCTCAACAGTCTTGTCTTGAGTGTGTAATTCGTTGAGAGCGTGTTGAGCCCGGCTGCTGCTACCCACCGCCGATGCCTGCTGGAAATTGGTCTGAATGGCATCCATTAGGAAAATGAGCAACTCCAGCACCAGGGCTGCAGTGGAGGAGCTCGCCTGTGAAAAAGAATGATTACAGTGAGTCAGATGCACTTTTGATATCAAAACAGTTTCAGAGAATAAAGAGCGAAGAAATTCTCGTACCACTTGGATGAGTAGATCCTCTCTGCAGCCCTCGATGTTTTTACACACACTGCTCTTCTTAGGTTTGTCGTCGTCGCTGCTTTTGCCGTCACAGATGGTGACTTTTCCCTTGTCCGCGGGTGAGGAGCTCTGGTGGCGGATGGCACTCTCCGGCATGCGCAGCTCGCTCTGGAATGCCGAGGACTCCTTCATGGTGGAGCTCATTCCACTGCTGGGACTTCTTTTCACTAGAGCCTGTAAAACAAGGATACAGACCCAAGATCAGGGACATGGGATACATTTCATTACTCAGACTAAATTACAAAGGATGTATATGCCAGGAGGGGGCACCACAGGGAAGAGGGAATCAAATTTGACTGTTACATGCTTTGTGTTTCCATCAAGGAGACATGCATGAGTGGATATGGCTTAAATGTTGAAATGATCATCTGAAAAAGCTTTTTAGATTAGAAAATTAAGTGAAAATCTTAAGGAAATACAACAACTCTATTGAAGATTAAAGGAACAGTTCACCCAAACATTAAAATTGTAACAATTTACTCACCCTCATGTTGTTCCACATTTTTTCATAAACAAGGTATTAAATGGGCCATCAAAATAAAAATGATTTATTTATTTGTGTCTACACTTTGTATTAAGTGTTTTTTGTAATTCCTTTTCTATGAGGGTTTGCAATTTTTGCAGCTATCTGGATTGTGCAATTCCACAATTTTATAGAAATAAACGTTGAATAAAACTGGCAAAATGTAAATTTATAAATTAAATAAATACACTACCATTCAAAAGTTTAAAGTCAGCAAGATTATATATTTTTTTAAGAAATTGATTTGTGAAGGATTTCAGAAAGATTCTGTGGCATTGAAGACTGAAGTAATGGCTGTGAAAACATTTAAAAATATATTAAAATAGAAAATCATTCTTTTAAATTGTAATACTATTTCAAAAATATTAATGTTTTTACTGTATTTTGGATCAAATAGATGCAGGCGTTGAGAGAACAAGAAACATAAAAATATTATACCGACTCTTATAACTTTTGAAAATTAGTGGAAGTAAATAAGCAATCAAAAGTTGCAAATTTTGTCTAAGTTGAGCTTACTTAAGCTTATGCTAGTTTGGGTTCAAATGTTTTTTTTTGTAGTTACTGATAAACTATTTCGAAAAATAAAAGGATTTGTAACAGGTTGAACCATTTACTTTTCGTCCATCCATGCAATACAAAAGGACTGAAATTTTGTGTTGGGTGTAAAACTAAGGAATGCTACATTTGTTATTGTAATAAGCTAAAACCATGCAATAACAGAGTTGCACACAGAAAGCTGGAGACTTAAATATTGCATTCTTGATCAGTAAATGAACTGAATATTAATTCAACAAAATTTGAAATTATGAAATTTTTATAACACATAAATTGTTTTTGATTGTTACAGCTTGTGACATAATGCAAGTCTTCATTTAGTAGTTTTTGACTACTTTTTTTGTTGATTTTTTTTGTCTTTTGTGGAGTTTAACAGCAATAGTTACTACTATGGAAACAGGTACGCAACAACTATTCCTGTGGCTTTGAAACAACATGAGTAATTGTTTATTTTTTGGGTGAAGTATTCCTTTAACAATATAATGAAATGAACTGAATTCATCTGAATTAATAAACTACCAAACAGTAAGTAGGATAGATTTGCTTAACTATCAAAAAAGGAAAAGATGAAATGTTGCAAACCCTGATGAATTGAGGGAGGTCTGAAATGAGCTAATGTCAGTCAATAATAAATGATTTGCAAGCCAAAGTTACCGCAGTTGCTCTTTTCCCATGATGACCTGAAGTATTCGGTCTCACCTGGCAGCTGCCATCCTCCTTGGCACCGCAGTCACAGAAGAAAGAGCCGTATTTGGCATAGGAGATCTCATGATCTTTGTGACAGACCTTGGCACACACTGTGCACACACCTACCCCATCCACCATCTTACAAGTGTGACAGTGATACCTGTATGGGGAAGAGCAAGAAGTTAGAGCGACAGCACAGCTTCTGAATGCTTCTGTTGCATAGCAAAGGAATGCCGAGTGGATCCATTACCAGTGCTGGTTCATGAACTCCTTTTGTGTGATGGTGAAGGTGCATAGCTTATTGCAGAGCGAATCCTCATCCTAAAACACAAGAAACTCAGATATGATTGGAAAAATTGAAACAATATTTAAATCTAAGGCACAGTGAGTAGACCGTCTCCTGACCGAGTCTTCAGCCTGTGAGTCTTCCTCCTCTACAGCCAGCTCCTCCACCCAGTCAGAGTCAACTTCAATAGCCTTTTCCTCTCCCTCCATCAAGAGCTGGGATGAGCCCTGGCCGCTGCTCTGCCTTAAAGCATTCATCACATCTGCCAGGTAGGAAATGATGTGGCAGGCACACTCCAGCATGCTTGCATGCTGCAAACAAGAATGTTTCACTTATGGTGCCACACAAACACAATGGGCCTCATTTATCAATCTAACGTAGAAACGAGCGCAGATCTGTGCGCACAAATCAACTTACGACAGAGTTCACGTGTGATTGATGAAACATTCGTATGCCGCCAATCTCATCGTACAAATGATCGTATGTTGATAAATGTGGCGCCAGAAAACAATCGTCATTTGAATATCATGCCCCTAAAAACACCCAGGTTTTGAAGCCTCGCCCCAAGAGTTTACGACACGCAGAAACGAAACCCGGCCAAAAGAGGAAGTAATCTCGCTAAAGAGAAATTGATCTTACTCCAAAAACACCCGTTAACCTTGAATGCCTAATTGCAAACAATTAGGCTACATTAATTTTATGTATATTAAAATACTGGTAAATATGCAGCCCATTTAGTTCCCCTCACTCTACAACAAATATTTTAAATTTAACGGTATTCAGAACAGAACAAGAATGAAAAATAAGTAGTAATAAAATTGTATTTTAAACTGTAAAATAAAACAAATTAGACTATAGTGGCATTCATTATAAACAGCACACAAATGTCAAAGCAAAACTGAAACGGCATTGGGCTCATGAGCCTGTCTCATACCACAAGAATCCAAATGTATCCATTTTTGCCATATTTGTAACATTTGTTTGCATAACTATTATTCATTATGTAGCTTAAACATGGCTTTATACTTCAGTCATGTTCTAATATCCACGTAAAATCCTTCACATGAGCAAAAATGTTTATTGTTTGGGCGCTGCACGCTGATTTTACAGAGGATCTTTTAAAATAAACAGTTACTTTTATGTTTGGTTGACTGCATTTCGTTTATGATGAATGCTGAAATGTCAGGCACGCTAGAATAATGGTGTTGTGTGTGCGTGGGCGCTGTTGATCAGATGGATTAACATCAAATAAAGATATACAAGAAAGAGAGAAATTAAATGCATTAAGAGTGTCACAAAAACGAGCGTAGCCTATACTTGTTGCACAGTGTTTTTTCCCCTTTTGTTAATCTGTTAATTATATTTATAGCCATATTCTCATCTTTTGTGTGATCCTATTGATTTATTCCTTTTATACACGTAATTCTGTTTTCTCCTTTCACGCAAGCGCTGCAGGTTGCATGAGCGACGGTATGAAACTCACGGTTCTTTTGTTTATGATAGCTATCAGCGCATATAAAGCTAAAGGCCCGTACAAAACAACAACAAAAAAAACCGACATACCCCAAGTCATACAACAACACACCAACACCCCCCTCAGAATCGTACGTTAATGGAATATGAGCTTTGTTTGATGGTCAGGAATATAAAAATGAACAAAATGCTGTCAATCTACAATTCTCCACCGTATTTACTATGCTCTGCGCAAGTTCAGGTAACTCAAAAACTTGCGTACACGAGCTGAGACCAGACGTGAGATTTGATCGTAGCCACCGCTCAACGTCCATATTAATAAATTCCACGTTTTGCGTTGAAACGACCGTACACCCAATTTTCTGTCGTACGTTCGTTTCGTAAATGAGGCCCAAGATGTGCAAATGGTTATCCTTAAAATGGACTTAACACCTACCTTGCCTTGTGACACATTGGCTGTAACTTTTTCCACGACATTCTTCTGATACAAGTATTTTTTACTGAAAGATAAATAGGAAAAGGTCAGATTTAGATTAAATTGGAGGTAAAACCCCATGAAATCAGGATGGAGTTTTGTGGCTTCAGTGTGGTAGTTTTATGTCATATTGAGGTCTAAACTTTTAGCTGATATGAACGAACATGCATACATTTATAATCATTTTATTCTCTTCTAGGAAAAAACAGGAAACACTTCCTTCTAGGAAACATACACTTCAAAAATGTGTCTAATAAAATGCTGACATTTAAATGCAAATATGTTCATTAAATTTAAATTGAATATTACATTAAAACATAGTTTATACTTTTTATAACAACATTCATTATTATTTAAATAGAATGTAAAATGTTTTCATATATAGAAATAAATAATAATAATATTATATATAACAATTTTAAATTAATATAATAATACATTATAAATATTCATTATTAGTATTTAATGCGATTTTTGAATATATTTTAAATACTGAAACATTTATAAAAAATAAAAATTATAAAGATAATATACTATATATATATATATATATATAGATATAAACTAATTTTAGTATTAGTATTTGCTTAATATTATATTTGTTTAAAATAGATAATTTATAATATTTTCACATTCTTTAAAATGCATTTTTTGGTATCTTGTTATTTTACCTAATGTAATTTTATTTTTGTATTTTTATAAATACTTATTTTAAAATACATCATTTTAAAAATATTTTATTCTTAAAATTTTATTCATTATAATATTATTTTATTATTATATATATTTCATAATATTCTTCTTAAATGATTATATATATTCCGAATTTTAAATCTTATTTATATTCAAGTCACTTGCCATCTCGTGAGCCAGTCAATGGCAGCTCTGTGTAGCTGTAGATGTCCTGCACCTTGTCCCGCACTGGCTAGAGTGGCCATGATGACCATGAGTTCAGGGAAGCCCGCCCCATCCCCGCTGGCCAGCATCTCTGTTGCCATGGGTATGAGAGTGCTCAGAAGCACAGTGCAGACGCCCTCGCCCACCTGGCTGTTATCACGGACAATGTAGGAGGTGAGGAGTTGCAGTAGCTGTCTATTCTCTTGCACTGTGTCCAGCTGGTCCGAATCTTTAGGAGGGGAGGCCGTCATGCGCCTCAGCCAGGCCTGCAGCCTCGTGGGCTCCACGCAAGCCAGCTGGGCTAGCGAGCCGCACAGGCACAGAAGGCTGGGATTGGGGCTCTTTTCCGCTGAGGGGTGAACACAGATGAGACATGTGAGAGGGGGAAATCAGATGCCATAATTTTGGGAGACAGTGCATGGCTACTTACTGAGCTGGAAAAGTTTAGTGAAGAATTTCAGAACCCGGTTACAGAACTTTGCTGATAGATTCTCATTGGCAGTGGCCATCATGATCTGCACCAATTCTCCGCTACAAGAAAAGAGGGGGAAAAGGATGTATTAAATTGATGCAGAATGCTTCTAGCAATTTCGAAAGAAATATTATTTGGCCAAGACCTACCTGAATGAGAAGAACTCCTCCATTGCTTTGCGGACCTGACTGCTTTCCAGCTGTTTCTCCAAGTACTGTAGACACTCTTCAAGAATGGACTCATCCAGACCACTAATTGGAAACAGAACAATATTAATCTAAATTATTTTAGATTGCAGTTCAGGAGTCTGCTTAAAAATCATATGGTCATCTGGGGTCCAACCTGTTGGGGTCAGAGTGATTGGCGATGATGTTGTAGCAGCCTGTGATGAGGCGCTCGTAGACGAGAGCCAGGAAAGCGTCTGATTCGGCAGGACCCAAGATCCTCTCCAGCGAAGTGCTGCAGATCTCTGCCACGCTCTCTGTGCTGCTCTCCAGCAGGAGAGGCAGCAGCGAGCGGATCACCTGTGGACTGTTCAGCTCCTCTGTGCTGCAGCAAAACACAAGTAATCTTTAACATTAGTCAATCTTTTATATGATTTGTCTGTTTCAACTGTCGCTCAAGACTTACACAATGAGGTCCCCAGTAAGGCGCACTAATGAGAGCAGAATGTGTTTGAGCGAGGAGGCTACGGGCAGCGATTGGTTGCTGAGGGTCCCCAGGTGGGCAGCCTGAATGGCGCTGATGTAACTTTCCGATGGGATGGTGTCATTTGCAAAGGCGTTCCGCTGTGAACAAAGAATCGATCAGTGTACGGCGAAGTAGTGAGAGTATATTTACTCGAAGAGTTGAAGGAAAAGCATTCTAACCCATGAGCCAAAGTTAGGGAATTCATTGGTGTGAATGTTGTTCCATGTTTCACACAGTGTCTGAACAGCTGATGGCAGATTCTGCATCACAGTCTGACCTGAAAGAGTAAAAATAGAACAACAATGGATTAGATATTCAAATTTACATAAAAGCCATTGAGTCCATAACATCTTGATTTTATCCAGAATTCTAACCAAGCAAATTGGCTTTGCAGCGCGTGGATCCAATGGACAACACAGCAGCATAACCCTGCAGTTTAGCTTCTGTGGGTTTGTTTTCTCCTTCCTCTGGCAGGCTCATCAGAAGGTATGACCTGAGCAAACATATGACCAGCAGACCATTCACATATTTGGATTTGTAATGTTTATTTGAGATGGTTCACCTAAAATTTTTATTAAAATTAATGTCATTATTTACTCTAACGTTATTTAAAGGCAAAATGCTAGGTGTTTTCTCCAAATGTGATCACCTTTTCCGAAGGTTATCAAATTATGTGCACTATATTAAAAGTGTTTGAAGATACTCAAAATACAAAGACATTATGATATTAATCGTACCTTAACTCAAGAATCACAGAGATTAAGAGTTAACAACAGCACCTTAAATTTCAGTCTATTCCTCACACAAATCCATCAAACAGACGCCCTCAATAAAAAAAAGCACCTGGTGAAGGCTGTGTAGACGTCGATGAGCTGCAGCGTGGCGGGCAGCAGGTTTTTGGTGATCTCGGAGGATTTGTGGGGGTCTGTATCAGCAGCTACTTTGGAGAAATGCTCATCTAAAGACACTTGCACTTTGGAAATCACAGCATCCAATGTGTAGATGGTTTGTAGAGAGGGTACTTGGTGAAGAGGTAGGATGCTGTTGGGGTCCACGCAGCAAAACGATGAGATCTATGGAGGAGAGGATTTATGAGGTCATATATTACGAGCGAGCAGAAAAATCAATATCAGCCATTAATGGCTACTCTAAGAGTGCACCTGTCTGGCGATGTATTCCTCTGCGAGCTCCATGTCATATTTCACTTCACTGCATTTGGCTGAGGCCACTTCGATCAGAGATGTGGCGTGGTCAGCTTTCATTCCCTGTTTCACTAGGTACTCCTGATAAAAGAGAGTGAACATGAATCGCATGAGTGACACTCAGACTGACCTTTAAAACTTGAAGACACCTTGATCAATTCATAATTTTTTTCTTATTGTTAAAATCATAAAACTTACATTGATCCAGTTGACGTAGGTACTGACTCGTAACCTTGATGACCATCTTAGGGTGTGCAAGATGTCACTCTCACTGGGGTCACTGTTGCCGCTCTTAAGCAGCTCAATATAGGTCTTCGAGGGTGGCAGCACTCCCAGGATCTTCCACAGCACCAGGAAGTAGTACTGCAAGGAACATGCTTCCTGTACCAGCAACAGAGATTGACAGCAACATTTAGGGCAAAGTCAACCAGCACAAACACAAGGTGATTGTGAATATTGCAGAATGTGTGTAACTCACTACTGGGGTGATGGGCTTGTTTTCTTGCCGTCTTGCTGTGTCAAAGCGGGATCCCGCAGCAAGCAGGGAGATCAGAGAGGAGTATAAGTCATCATACTTTACTGCGCCATTGAACAGCACTTGGAAGGCCTGTAACAGTTGACAAATAACACGCACATTAACTTCTTATATTCATTTTTTAAAATTGTTATATTCACAAGAACATTTAAAAAAAATTTTTATATAAAGCAGGAGCCTCAAATTTGTATTGCCAAGAACCTCAAGGTAAATAAAGAGACTGAGCAGGACCTCCGATATATATTGTATGAAACTGAGTGATGCATTAAAGCCTGGCCTATAATAAAATTTTTATAGCACCATTTAATGTTTTTATTATTTTAATAATTATTATTGGTATATTAAAATATTAATCAATAGACCATACAATTTCTGTGGACAGAGTCCCCTAGTTGTAGGCTCTTATTTAATTTATTTAATAAAGTTTAATGTGGGAAAACACTGAGCGTTATCTGACCCGTTAGCTTATACTCGCTTGAACTTTTAGTGTACAATCACTGTTTTCGGAAAAATTAGCTGAGATAAAATAGTGGTAATACTCTGTTCATGATAACTGATAAAAAAGGAAAACTGTCTAGTTTTTTACTGTACCGTTTCACCAGTATTCACATTTTTGTACCATCATATTATGTAGTTTCTTAAATAGTGTGACATTTATAACCTTTTAAAAGTATTTTTAAAAACATCTGATGTTTTCAAAATCAGATACAAAAACGGTTATAATTAAAATTATTGTATAATAATCTAATTAATTATATTACACTGTAATATAAAAAAATCATAATACAGTATACAATTACATTTAAATAAATAAGTATTATAAAAATGTTTCACATTTTTTTGAGTAATTAAAGCAGTCCACTTTAAGACACTGAAAATTTCATGCCACTTTTCCAAGAAAGAGTTTGGTTAAGACTAAAATGTTTTTCTTTAACTAGGTGCACAGACACTCCCATGGCTCTAATAGCGGTGCAGACTTGTGATGTGTAGCCTCACCTTGCCATCAAGTCGACTCCTGTCATCCTCTGAGGCTTCGGGAGACAGAACGCAGTAGAATTTCGGCTGTACTGTGGAATCTAAATGAGAGTGATGACAGATAAATAATCAAAACCGTTCTTGCACTAGATTAGCAAAGCTTACAACTGTTGTACTGCAGTATGTTTGATATCGACCATCAAGGGCATAATGGAGAGAAATTTAAGAGTTCTGACTTACTCCTACCTGCCGAGCAGTGCTTGGCCCAGTTCTCCTCCACCTCTTTGAAACCATAATAAAGTGGGACAGCACCTCTCTTTCCTCCATCCTGTCCTGAACTGGCCCCAGATGACAGGGGTGTCAGAAGATTGTACTGAACCTGAGTGAGCAAATAAAACATTGTTACAAACAAGCTACAAAGCAGTGACATGTTTCCAGTGAAAGTACAGCTACATTCGTACCTGCTCAAACAAGTACAAGGGAGCTTTTGAGTACTGGTGCAGCAGGTAGTCGAACACAAGCAAGATGCGGGCCAGGTTGAGGGGTACAGCTTGAAGCTGAGAATCGACAAGGGCAGCGATTTCAGCGATGGCCTGCATGCAGAGGGTGAGGACGTTGTGGCGGCCCTTTTCAGAGAAGTTGTGAAAGATGAGCAGAAGCAGCTGAAGGTGTTCAACGTTGAGGTCCTCATCAGCAGGGACTGCGCCTGAGTGTTTCTGTATTTTAAGTGCCCACAAACCTTAAAAAAAAACAAACACAAAAATTTTATATAAATATATCTCTAATCTAATTATATATAATGATCCTATATATAGATATATATATATCTTTATAATTATAAAATATACCAGTTGGACTATTACATGACCGTAATACACACTTCATGCATACACAGAAACCAGGGGTGAGAATTTGGTGAAGAATCCAATGCTAGATTTAAGAAAAGAGCTGTAATTCTGTAAGATTTGGGGACATCTTACCTTTCCCAGACCTTCATGCACTCGGGTACATCAGGCTCCCCCTGCTGGCTGGCTTTATGCTGCCAGATCAGCAGTAACCTGGAGAGCACTGAGAGGGACTGAGGATGGATGTACATGGGCCAGGGGCCCTCTGAGAACGGGGCTACACCCAACTGCTGCAGAAGAGTGTTCTGAAGAAAAGTTATAGAAAACAAGGTATCAGATACCTGACGCCTATCAAAATGTTTACATTAATATTAATACAATACAGGTATTTTTTTAAGCATATTTCAAAATGTACCTGTAGGGAAGGAGAGGGCAGGTCTGATGTTACCAGAGAGTGATTAAAGTGATAGAGGGCAGAGGCGAACTCTTCATCAGAGGACCCTGGACAAAAAAAAGTTACATGTTAGGAAAAGCCTAAATGGAAGCCTAAATGTTCGATTAGAGTGAGGGATTTAAAAAACCTTTGACATCTTTGTCGACATCCTTGATGATGCTGGCGAGGGTGGCCATGTGCTGCTCCGTGAGAGACACGCTCAGGTAGTTGCGAATGAAATTGTTTCTGGACTTCAGCATGGAGGTGGTGATGAAGTTCAGTATGCTTGAGGCCAAACTCAAAAACTGGAACAAGAAACGTGGCTTTAGTTTAACATGAAACCGCTTTTGAAAAACTTCACTCATCATGTAATGTGATGTAAATTAGTAAATAAATTAATAAAATAACATAAAAATGATGATATATATTACTGAATATATAAAAATTACTTATGTCAAAAACTGAAAAGTCAACATGAAACGGCAACCCTTTTCACTCATCATGTAATGAATAAAATAACTCATATTAAAATGATAAAAATTCAATTAATATAAAAATAATAATATAATACAATGTAAAAAGGTATTAATAAAAAATTTAATTCATTACTTTAATTTATTTTGCACTGTCAGATTTGGCAGTTATATTGGACTTATACTGACAAGCTAATGGCATAGTTGAAATATCACACAGAAACAAAAGCTTGTTTTTAAAAAATTTTCAGTACTATTTATGTATTTATAAGAAAAATTTGAATGACAAAAAAAAATAACGAACGCCCGACCAACGTTGGACTTAATTAAAATAGTTAAAGGGGTCATATGATGTTGCTGAAAAGAACATTATTTTTGTGTATTTGGTGTAATGAAATTTTTTATGTGGTTTAAGGTTCAAAAAACATAATTTCCACATACTGTACATTATTTTTCTCCTCTATGCCCGCCTTTTTGAAATGCGTCGATTTATACAAAGCTCATCGTTCTGAAACCGGAGAGTGTGCTCGGTTGGGCCAAGCTATCTAGTGTGTTGTGATTGGCCGAATACCTCAAGCGTGTGATGGAAATGTTACGCCCCTTACCATACTGTGGTGCCTTGTCCCGGCCGGCACGACAGACAAAAACTTAAAACCCAATATAAACGAGCATTTGTTGCATCAGTGGGCTAATTACGATTTATGAACGTGTACTGTCTTTTTCGCGTTGGTTTCAGCGCGCTGCGCACTAAAACCATGCGGCATTGGTGATCGAGATACAAACAACAATGCTACTCTACACTGCTAAACTTGCGTTTGATTCAGCATGGCAAATCCTTAGAAATGAAAAGGACTTACAGTCAGTTAGTCAGAACACCCGCATTGTAGTCTACGCTACCAGGATCAGGAAACAGTCCTCCATAAAACGCGCTGCACGCATCTGAATTTTTGGGTTGAACTGTTCTGGAACAGTTGTTGTAAATACAACTTAACCACCGTTTTCCTATTGCCTCTTTTGGAAGGCCAACAAAGTCGTTCACCCGGCGGCTAGAGTGAGAAGTCCGCGGGCTAGAATTGATCGGCGGCGTGCGTGCTTGAGAACGGTGGCATCCGGCGGATTCGACGAAGGGGCGTCCGGAGGGCTTGTGGCAACCACGTGACGACCCCGGCCTGGACTCTGCTTCGTCCACGGTGAAAGCCGATCCGGCGATCCACAGCGCGAAGTTGATGTATTTCCCCAGCGACCAGCACGGATCAACTCCCGGCGAAGCTGATATTGTCTCTTTGGAAGGCAACAAAAGTATTTCGCTTTCACACGAAACCCACAGAACACAAACACACACGCGTCTGAACAACATGGCGGCAGCAACAATACTACAGCGAGAATTAAAGTTTCGCCTTCTTTCTTTGCGTGAATATTTAGGCGGCGTTATGCAAATCTTTGTGACGTAGACATGTGGGGGCGTGCTTAGTGGTCGACCGATATATATCGCCAAGGCCGATAAGTTTTAAATATTATGGCATAAATAAATGGCATTTTTTAAATATCTGCATTGGCCAATAAGTTTTTCTGTTTGGCCGATGCTTTCGAGGTGGGACATTTCTTTTGACGGCGTGCCCGCAAAACCTTCCCAATCCGTTTGCCCTGTTTGTTTCAGTGTTTTACTTCCTTTTTTATTGTTTTTTATTTATTTATTTATTTGTGAAAAATACTTGTCATCTAAAGTACAAGTATGTTTATTTAACACATTTATTTTTAAATCAATTTTCAAATGATTTCAAATTTCTTAAACATTAATTAAAAAAAATAAAATTATATCGGCTTAATATCGGCCACCCTGCTTTCCAAGATATCGGCATCGATAGTGGTCGACCACTAGGCGTGTTAGAATGAGCCATTTTAGGTAGGTGTGGCTGACTCTGAACTTTTATAAAGAATATCTCTTTGGATTTGAGACTTTAGTCTTTGCAACTTTACATATCTTCTTTATGCACGAAGAGCTTGTAACACTTCAAAGATAAAGGAAAAATTGAAATCGCATCATATGACCCCTTTAAATACAGAGAATAGTATACTTTTTTTTTTATCCAAAAAAATTATAATTTTTTAATTCAACATTTCCCTACACTGATTTTGAGCAGCTAAATCATGAACAAGTCTTAACTTTGCTTTGACAAGGTTGGTTATCAGTTACGTAACAAATGTGTTAAAACACCATTTCAGTTCCAGCAGCAATATTACTCAAAATCAGCACTGCACTATACATCATGGCCTTACCAACTCCGGGTCCTTGCGACTAGCCAGGATGTTGCCGTTCTCTGCCGTGTTCAGCTTGCTGGGGCTCTTGAGTCTCGGGGATGTTTCCAGAGGTGGGGGTGGAGGGGGAGGTGGAGGTGCCACCTTCTCTTTACTGGGAGAAATAGTCTCTTCAAACCACAGCCCCAGAATGGGCTCACTATCATCATCTGAAAACATGCCAAGAGCCACAATCAGCACCGCATTCAATAAAGTCATTGTACTGTATGCAAACAAAGCTACATTAGCCATGGAAATCTACTTAAGACATGTTACTGTTAAAGGCACAATAAATAGAAGCATAATGAGACACTACGAATCTGACCTAAGACAGAGATCTGCTGACCTGAGAAACAAGCTGCTCTTGTCCTCTCCTGTCTTCTCTCTGCTGAAATAATGAACACTGTCACTAGCTGTGACGGCTGCCAGATCGGCGCAGTAAGCAGAGCATGCTTAGCGTGCCACAGAGTTCAGGAACAGGAAGTAAACTGACCTGACTCTGAGCTCTGGGGAGGCCTGACTGCTGTCCTTCTACTACAGCGTACAGTGCTCAGGAACTGCCTAAGAATGTCCCTGAGATTCCTCAGCCCTGACACTAGCTCAGTAAACCACAAGCAAACCCTGACCTCAGCTGCATAGAAAATAACTCATGCTAAAAAACATTAAATAAAACAGCTGGGGGACTCTTACAAAAACTGTCAAGATACACACAGGTTATATTTCAATCCAAAGTGGGGAAAAAATATCAAAATTATATTTTGCAGAAAGAAAATTAATAATTCATTTTGACATTTATTGTTATCAAAATAAAGCATATTTAAATCCACCCTTCCCATCCTCTTCCCAACTGTCAGTAGCTTATTGTAAAATCAGCATTACAGTAATGCATATTTTTTTTTAATGGTAAACTACATTTAGAACGTTTTTTCTAAATGTAGTAAAAAAGTTAAAAAAATAAATAAATAACAATGAAACAATGTGCGTTTAATAAAATAAAATAGTCAAGAAACTGTCATCAAAATAAGCATATTTAAATAAAACCTTCACTATGGTCAGCAGTCTACTGTAATGAAAAAAACTAATCATTAATTCATTTCTAATTCACTGTGAAGTTCATGTATATAGTTTAGCACTTAAGGGGTAAAAAAAAATCTAAATCAAGGAAAAATTGTTCGCAGAACAAAACAAAAAAATTAATGAGAAGTCCAAAAATGTGCTTCTTTTTTTGCAAAATATATAATTTTTCTGTTTTAATTTTGAAATATAACTTGGACATTTTTTTGTGAGATTCACCCAGCTAGACATCAATCTAATGGGAAAATGTACTGGTAAAAGCAACTACTCTGTATATATGAACTAAATCAACTTCAATGTCTGACCTCACTATGGGCTTTATTTACAAGGTTAAATATTGAGAAATCTGCAGCGTTCGCTACCTTGACTGCTGTCCTCTTCTGTGCTGCTGAAGTCATCTTCGTAGTAAGTGTTGGAGTCAGTGGAGGCACTGGCGTCACTGCTGACCGAACCTTTCCTCTGCCGCTGCAGCACACACGCCTGAATCAAGCAGAACCAGAGGCACCACATTCATCAAAGTCAACAGACCGCTTCCTCATAGCAATCATGATCGAGTCTTGTGGTCACATACCTTTTTATAGGAGGTGGAGAGCAGCGTGAAGAGCAGGTTGGTGAGAGGGACAGAGTCAATGAGTCTCTGCACTCTCTGTATGGACGTGCTCTGGGCCATGATGTTCAGCTCTGCTGGGGGCCCGTCACTGGCCCAGCCCTGAAAGACAGAAAACCGCTTCACTCGTATTTACAACATAAAAATGCTCTGGTAGTTTAAAAGAGACAGTTGTGTTCAGTCTTACTCTGTGAAGAGCCTCCACTTGTAAGTCCTGGAACAGTGACGTGAGCAGCTTGATTGAATGATTGGCCAGAATGACTGACAGAACCCCAAAACCTTGGTGCCTGACGAGGGGAAAAAAAACTTCACACTTACTTGTGATTTTTGGAATAATCAAAAATACACAAAAAAATTGCAAATAATACTTTTAATCTATCATGTTTAATTTATTTCGGTCTACATTTTTTTGATGTTGTTTAAAGAGGCACTTACCCTTTCCCTGGGCCAAGTTTAGGAGATCCTGCTCCATCCTTGGTTCGGGTGGCGATGTCTCGGACCCGTAGTGCTGCTAGGGGATCTTTCTCCTTCCCTTTATCAGCCAGGGCCGTGGGGCTCAGGTTTAGTATCAAATACAGGCTGTTCAACAGGCACCAGGCACCCAAGAGCTGAAAGTTCTGATAATGCTGTTGAAACACAAAGAACGATCTTAGACGTGGGCTGTTCTAATCAATGTTACATTCTCATTAAGGCAAATAGTTCACCTACCTCTCCTCCAGCTCTGCGAGAGTTACTGATGGCCTGTCCAATCATCTCATAGATTTCCAGCTGTTGAAAAAAGGGAAAGCATAAGATGAGGAGTGTACCAAAGACAACAAAACTATAAAATAAGTAATCTGCCACCTTGACTATTGACACCTACACATTTCTGCACGATGGTAGCAGCATCGTTTTCATAGTCTTCCTCCTTGGAGCCAGTGGAGGCCGCACGAAGCTGCAAGCCGCTGCCCACCTGCAGTATGGCCATGCAAGTCGCCACACTCACACCTGAGAGATATAAAAAACACTCTTGAAGTTCTCTGTGTACATCTCAACTCACCAAAAGGAGATTTTACATCAACCCACCAGCATAGAGGCAGCTTAGTGCTAACACAGTCACATCAAGTAGTCTCCCAGGGGTCAAAGGCTCCAGTACAGGCAAGGAAAGTGTGTCCAAGGCCATGGTCACATCAATCACCAGGGAGTGAAAACTGAAACCCGGGAAGGGAAAGTAAGCATACTCCCTCTCAACAGATTTAATGAACAGCAGTGAGCTGAGGGTGTCTTTGGTTTACCCATTTCGGACAGCGGTGGCATCTGCCACAGTAGCCGGCATGATGAAGAAAGAGTTGGCAGATACCGCATCCTGGAAGCGGTTGATATACCGTAAGAAGTAGGGAAGGTTGAGGCACACACGCAGCAACTTCTCGGAGCCCCCTGTAATGCAAGAGATAAAAAATAAGGGCTTACGTTGTGTAACAAAATGAATACAACTTAATTTCAACAGGTCTTATTTGTTTATCAAAGTTTCATTTCTAATTCCTGATCTACTAAAAAATATTAATAGCTTAGTGCAACTTCTGTCATGTTTGATGACCATAATGTTCACAAATGAAACCCCCACAACTTGGGATGAAACATTTAAGAACTATTGATATAGTGCAACTCACCTAATTCTTGTAAACTGGACACATTTTGAGAGATGAAGGCATTCTTCATTTTGGCCTGCGTTGCCTGATCTGTTGTTGCCTGGTCATCACATTCATTCTCACCCTGTAAAACACAAGACATCATGGTTTTGTCCAAAAACATCTTTGTTTGCTCATAACAAAACAGCTGTAAACTCAGGTGTGGTCACATCACTGTGAACTCAATCAAAAGACTCATCTCATTGACTGACCTGCATGTGAGCAGATGGAGAGGCCAGCACGGTAATGTCAGGGTTAAAGACCGAGGTCAGCTGATTGAAAAAGTTCATTTGGACTTCTTTTTGTCTGAGTTCAGGGTTAACAGGGGAGGGAAGCTCCTTCTGGTCCTCCACTGGAAAACAAGAGCACCAAAGACGATTGCGGAATGTCAGGAGACTTTGAGTTAACCATTTTGGACGATCTCAAATCCTCTCTGACAAAGGAAAGTGGCAGCCTGGCACTCATGTGAGAAAAAAAGGTTAATACACTCAGATAAGACCATGCTTTGTCTGGATTGAACTGTGCCACTGGTTACTTGCCAAACTGTTTTCATGAATGATGCTATTTTTGGAAAAATTTCATTTCATGCTTAATTTGTAGGGCTGTCCTTTGATGATGCATTGTTTAATCAGTCAAATTAATTGCATATAATCATAAAAAATATTTTGCAGCGAAAACCCCCCAAATGTATTTAATATTCCGAAGGACAATTCCATATTATGGAATTTGCATACAGGTCAGGGGGCCTGACTAAATCCATTCATTTTTAAATCATGTTCCCTTTTTTAATAATTAATTGTACTAAAAATTAGCATGCTAAAAGAATGCCTTACTAATGTGCAATTAAAGAATTCAATTACTAAACAGAACAGCTCCCTCCTGACTTGATCTAAACTGAGTAAAACTCACAAGAGAGCCTATAATTAGCCACAATAATCAACTGAGAAGCAAAACAGGCACACAAGAAAATTATGCTTCATTAATTCTTGTGTATAGCAGATAACAAGCTGTAAAGAGGACAAATATAGTTATGACACATCTGTGTACTATCTGCGCTGCATCAGTGTTGCAAGACAATGTATTAAAGAGACCATAGGTATCGGTCCATATAGAATCTGTCCCTGTAAAATTCCACAGAAACTCATTTACACACTACTGGAACTTCTAAAACATCATACAGGTCCCCCTGTCCCTCAAAATCAGCACAACTAGACCCATAAGAATTGGTCGAGCCAATCTACACTGGACATTATGACCCTTAAATTACAAGGCAAAAGGGAAAGCAAACAAGAAAATCCTACAAGTGGAACATCTTCACCGCCTCAAGCTGTTTATTTTAGAACAGCTGTGTTGAATTTACAAGCAAGACACTCAACATTCAAATGCACCAAAACTGCTGCTACATATCCCCATCTTGTAACACTGGCTCTATAATATCTAAATCATAGAGATTACTTCTATAAAAACAGGCCATTACGCCAAGCCAGACATTTCATGTTGTCTTTGCATGAGCTAGACAGCTCATTTATCTGGTAACACAGGGCTGTGGCAATTTGAAACTACTCTTACCATCAGAAAGGGTCTTGACAGTTTGGGGTAGTTTGGCCGACTTCATCATTGCAGTAAAGGTGATGATCTCTGTCCGATCCAATCGACTGCAGCCAGTACAAAGGCCTTTTATTAAGAGGATCAGGTGCTTCTGTAGAGTGGAGAGAAGCGAAATTAGTCTATAAGAATATGTTATGCTTAATCAAACAGACAAGATGCATTACAACATGTTCTGACAAAAAAGTGCATATCTGACCTGAGAGACCGCACATGCTTCATCAGGATTCTCCAGACGGAGCAATGAGAATTCAATCAATACTTTACATGCGGCAGCTACTGAAAGCAACTGATTTCTGGGGACTAAAATGGGACAGAAAATTGTTATGAGAAAAATGGGAACATTTTTAATAGCCAGTTAAACCTGTACATGCCTATATTCAGCTAGAAATGAAGGAAATGACCGTTTTAGAATAAAACACTGAAATGTGACATACTTTGCCCACAAACTGTGGTGATGTAATGTGCAGATAGTGCCACAAAAGAGGAGTAGAATGGCTCATACTGTTTGTCATGGTGAAGAATCTCAGATTCACTATAGAAAAAAGAAGAGTGAAACAGTTTAAATCAATGTAATTTGCAATTTGCCTCTCATTTCACTTCTGTAAACTGATGCTTCCAAGTGAAACCACGTATTTAATGAGATCAAATTTAAGACGGGACTTGATTATCCATCAGGAATTTAATTGTGAAAGTCAGTGTGCATTGGAATGCAAGTGTGCTAAACCAGTACCTAAACAGCTATTTGGCTATTGGTTAATAATATTATCCAGTAGTTTGCATGACCTGACCATTCTGACGTCAATGGAAAAGCTAAATCATTACAGATAAAGCAAGTTATTACATTCTAATAAAAGATTAAGACAATTTACTGTTGGAATAACCAATTGAATCATTGACAATAAGAATGGAAGCATAAATTAATAAAGTAATTATGGTTAATTTCATGTCGACATTTCCAACAGAGGCTGAAATAACTCCCAAAATGCTGTTCCATCCAGCAATCTACATGATTCTTGTAGAGATATCAAACAGAACAGAACATATGAAACTCTCCTATAGTGAGCATGTAACAACTGGTTAGCATTAAAAGGGGAAAAACTACTTCCAAAGCTCAAAAGGGAATTTCTTAGTAAGATAAACTCACAGGAGTAGGAACTAGGAATGCATGCCCTTATCTGACAGACTGAAGACTTCTGGGGAACTTTGACATTGCTTTCAGATTTGAGTGCAACAACAACATACAAATATCACAAAAGCGGTTTAAAGTGTTAATTGATTTCTAAAACCTCTTGTACTAATTGTCCAGTGTTATTTTAGTACTGTTTATATACTACTATAGTATTTATTAATATTTTGAATGAGTTTCAAGAAAGAAAAAAAAACTCTTAAAACTCTTGCAAAATACACCTTTCAGCTTCATTTTATCCATTCAGAGAATACCACTGGCAATACACTTTTTGAACAAACACTTCAGCAAACATTAAACACACTGATCATATAAAATGAATCTGAGCCCACTCAGACAAACACAGACATTTGGAAAATTGACAATGAAAACAGTTTATATTCAATTATTATTAAACTGCTAACATAAACTGGTTTAGTCTAGTATAGGTTAGCAGCTCGATTTATTATCAATCGCGTTACTTTCCCTTTTGACTGATTAAGCTGCACTTAACTCATGCACAGCGACAAGACGACAAGTAAAGTTTTTATATCATAGATGCAGTTCAGTGTGTTTACTGATTATTGTAAAGCTCAGACAGTTGTTTGGCTCGTAACTAAACAGCTGATCAACACCGCAGTAAATGACAGGCACCGTAATGTGTTTGTTTGGGAAGACCAAGCACTGTTTCCGTAAAAAAGAAACTTTGACGACACTACACATATATCTACACAGATAAACAAGCTTTTGAACTAACCCTACAACAAACTAAAACATAATTTCGACGTTTGTTCACCAAAAGAGGCTAACTCACAATTAGCGATCCATTAGCAACACTAGCACCAGCTGCTAAGTCACGGCTTGCTAGTTAGCAGGCACACCCCCTATATGCATTAAATAAATTGAACCGACTGCAATTAAAACGTTGTGTAACTGGAACTAATCTGGTTGCCGCTGACTGACAGAGGAAGATTTATCTGGATGACAATTAAAAAAAAAAGACGAGTACGAGTATTATGAATAGCTCTTGACAGTGGCTAGCAGGCTAACTAGTGTAGGCTGGGTTAATCGAGGGAGGCTAACAAGCTCATTCGGCGTCAATTAATTCACAAATATAAAATCTATTTATTTAGAGGCGGATGTCGTGGGATCCTGTACGTCCATTATAAGTAAGCGGCATTGTTAAATTATCAGCCAGGCAGGTTATATGAACGTAAAAGAGCGGATCTCCGGCCTGATGATGAAGCAGAATCTGATGTACCTGCTACTGTAAATGCACAGTAACACTAGGGCTGTGTCTCAACACACAGCGAACTGCATTCGTTGACGGACCATTTAGTCATGTGCGAGTCTGGACGATTCAAAATCATTTTTGACCACCGATAATGTTCTTAAACAGCATTTTTGGACATCATAAGCGCATTTGGAACCGTCCAAACCCTCTCATGATGCCCCGAAATGCTGTCAAGGTAGTCAGCTGACTAGGTTTTGAGACACAGCCTCGGTGCTGCCATAGCATCACAGCTAATGCAGAGTCACTCAGCCGTTTATTTCAGCCCTGCATGAGCCAAGTCAAAAAACAAGCCCTCGTCTGACCTGTTTATGATGGATCCTATAAGCTGAGGTAGCTCTTTCGTTTCGAAAGCCGTGTAGGACGCTGATAAAAGTGGCCGTACGGCTGCGGTCCACTCAGGTTCTCCATCTCCTCCACTCGACGCCATCTTGAGATCCTCTATTAGAATCCAAGAGCGGAAATGAGGTTAATCATCAGACGCCAAATAACAGGAACTGTCGTCAAAGAAAAACATGAAAAGTCTTATGTGTGGGGTTATGTCATGTGAGCACGCAGAAACCTTCTGAGATAATAATAGGACTGTGGTTTACGGGTTTACTCAAGCTTAAAACCTTATCTTTTATTTATTTACGACTGTGACCAAACAGCTCAGGAAACGTGAGCTTAAAGAGACAGTTCACCCAAAAAATGAGAATTGTGTCATGTTAGCCACCGTGTCTTTCCAAAATTTTCCTCTGAAACCCAAAAATAGATGTTGGGCGGAATGAGCCTCTATTCCCTTTAATTTTATAAGTTTTATGGGGAAAACCGATACAGTGTAAGCGAATGGTGACTGACTCTTGTAAACATGACAGAATGTTAATTTTTTGGGTGACTACCCCTTTAAAATAGTCAAAAATCAGACCAGTTGTACATGTCATAATTTGTGTCCATACAGAGTGAGTTAATGGTAACCAAAACTTTTTGGATCCCAACACTTTTAAAAATATAATTTTGTGTTCCGCTGAAAAAAAATAATAATTGAGGTTTTTAACGATATAAGGACGAGTGAACGATGGCAGAATGTTTATTTTTCCGTGACTATCTCGTTAAAATATTCCAAAATCAGAATACTGTTGACTACATGTCATAATTCTTTGTCCATTCAATTGAGGTCAACGGTAACCAAACCTATCTGGTTCCCAACATTCTTCAAAATATCTGTTCTGCAGAAAAGTCATACAGGTTTTTAACAAAATGATTGAGTAAACAATTATAGAACTTACATTTTTGGATGAATTATCCCTTTAATGACGCAACCAGAAAATATTTCAACTGGTATTGCCCAGACTATCCACAACTGCAGCAGTTCTACCTTAAATTTTCAAAACAATTCAAGAGTCAACAATTAGTAAGGGGATATTCTTTATTACAGATTAGGGGAAAGAACAACTCATTTATGCATGTTTAAAAAAACATTAGGTTTGTTACCAACTTAATTGAATGTCTACTCTTTTGTTACAAATACTATTAAACTCATTTTTTTCTGACATTAATTTGAAGCAGCGGGGATGCTTTCAAAATGATGTATATAAACAGGCCTATTATTCATGAAAATCAAAAGAGTAGACATTTTACACAATAGTAAAATCACAAGGATTTGTAGTGTGTACAAGTCAAAATCAAAGTATGATATGGCATATTAGAATCTTACTCAAATATATCAAGTAAGAACATGGCTCCAAACCATCCAGTGCATTTGACATACCATAACATAACTACAAATGACTATCCAAACTCCTATGCAGAACCTTCTATGATTAATGTACAGGAGAAAACAATCCAACTGTCTTGCCTCTTGAAAATTCAGTTCTCATGTGCACTAGTGTTTGCCCATTCAAATCCAGTACATGAGGCAATATATTCATTAACAGCTCATCAGATCATATCAAATTTAAAATCCAATCACATATTTCAATCTTTTCATTAACTTAAATAAAAATGGCAGTCCTTTTGCAATACTCCTTCCTCAATATTAATTTTGAAAAGTAACATTTCTTCAAAAGGCAGACTCAGATTAATGAATAAAATCTATAATGGAAAAAATAAATAAACAGGACGGGCGTTATGTTAAACCTGGCGAGTCTACCTTTAAATCACATGAGTTATGTTACCCCGAAAGGCACAATAAATAAATTAGACAGTGAATTGATCAATGCTGGGGGGGGAAATTAGACCTACATCATTACTTCTCTCTCTGAAAAGGGAAAAACTATCATGGTCTATGCACTTACACTCAAAACACCACAAGATCCCGAAGACAGCTGGTTGCAAAAATACACCAAACTTATCAAATGATCTCGCAGTTTTGACATAGTCACCAGCTAGTCTCCTGCCATCAATGTGTCGACCACATTGCAGTGAGGGCGAGAGTGAAGTCAACAGGCCATTCAGATGAGTCTTATCGCCATGCCCTGTTGAGCAGTTTCACTTCCGCTAGACGTTTGCTGATCATGGTGGCAAAGAAGAGGCCAAAGAGAACACTGCTGATTAATATATAGTCATAGTCGTCCTTAAGGACATCAAATTGCTTGGAGGGGAACACTCTAGTCTGGTAGATGTCAAGACCATACGCAACCACCTGCAGGGTGAAAAAAATTACAATCAATGGAATTAATTCATGTAATAAGAATGGCATGGATATTAATAGCTCAAATAAAAACAATCCTACCAACAAGAAGTTATTTAATATTGTGAAATTTAAATTTGTTTTTATACCAAACAGGTAGACTCCAGGCCAGAAGGGGCAGTGTAGATGCCCCTTACTCTTGACACAGTTTGGTTGTAGTTTATAAACCACTCTTCACGAATGGGCATTTCTGGAGCATATGGTATGAGGTTTTCCTCCCTAAATGGTGAGACAATCATTGTTCAACTTGGTTACTCAGCAAGCAAATCGTAAATCACAAAGACTGAATTGTGTCTCAACGTAGTAAATATTAGTTGAGAACCTACCGACTCTGTTCTGAGACCAACTCTGGTCTCCGTGGGTCCAGAAACATCTTTGGTAAGGATAAAATGTTGCCTGATGGCAACCCGACTATAAAGTAAAAGTAACAACCAGCATTAAATATGAGAATGCTGATATTTGTCTTAAGACTTTGATCTTTAAGATATATCTATCTATCTATATATAGTCAGTATCTGAACATTCCTAACTGCTTGATATGTACAATACTCACCAAGAAGGTGTCGGCTTGTGATGCCTTTTTCCGTAAGTGTGGCTTCCAAAGTGTTTATGGGAGCAGGAAAAATGTACGACTGCTGCAGAACCTGAGGTGCATGTGGTCTGTCCAGGGAGCTGAACACTGTGCTGTTATAGAGCTCTGCTCCCTCAAAGAGCTCCAACACAGAAAACTCATTTCTACGGAATTTGGAGTTCCAGTACACATACTATAGGGAAGAAACACAAAAAGTAGTATTCAGTTCTGTACCAGAAACATTCAGATCTATCACAGTAATCATTACGGACAGATAAACCTGTGTACTTACCACCACCCAGTTTTCAGAGTGTACAAAGTGAACAGGTCCTCTGGCCTTCCGCTGCACCGCTTCATGTACAATACGGCCAGTGACACCATCAATCAGGAAGATTCCAACAAAGCTGCGCTCCTGATGGGTGTCTGTGCTTTCCGTTATCACAGCCAAGAGATTAGGGTTCAGATACTGCAGAAGAACACACAACAGACAGGATATGCGATTAGAAAAGGGTGTAATTACATTTGCCTAATAAGAGCAGTCATCGAATCAGCAGTACCTTGTAGAGCACACTACGATCCCCCATGACTCTGCCCTGGGAATGCACATGTTCATTTGCACGCTTTCCTTTGACAGCTACTATCTTCTGCACCTCAGTGGGAATGACCACCTCCCAGATTAGCTCTGTAGACAAATCCTAAAGGAACAAAATCACTTATGAACACCAGCATCAAGTGCTTTACATCTGCTTTGCACGAATGGACACTGACCTTGCGCAGACGGAAACCCGACAGTTTTCCCTGACTGGAGTCGACTAGGTAGAAGAATATGGAGGATGCTGTGTCCTGAAGCTGCTGTAGAACATTCTTTGTAGATGGAAATGCTGTGACCTGAATGAGAAAATAAATTGGTTCACATTCTCCAGGAAAAACAGAAGGTTTGTCAAAAGAACGGAGACCCACCTTGTACTGGTCATCAATAAGCAGAAGGACTTTAGCATAGTCCTGGTCAATGACAGGCAGCAGCAGGGTCTGAATGACAGGTCTGGGTAAGGCAGGTACACTAATTTGACTCTTCTTGCCAAAGATGGGATTGAAGACATAGAGGCTTCCAAGACCCGTGTCCTATAAATACAGTCCATTTTTTAATTTAGTAAAAATAAATAATTAAATAAAACAAAAACATGAAAAGAATAAATAATATATAAAACAAACAAACAGACAAATAAATGCAAACATTGACAAATGAGTAAACAAACGAATAATCGTGGAAACAAGCAAACAAAAAACAAAATGCACAAACTAACAAAATCAAGCAAATTAACAAACAAATGCACATACAAGTAAACAAACTAACAAAAGCAACTGAACAAACAAGTAAACAAAGTAGCTAACAACCAAATAAACAAAAACAAAAAAAAGAAATGCACAAATCAGTAAACAAATGAAGCAGCATTCAGAAAAATGCATAAGTAAATAAACTAGCAAACATGAAAGGAAACAACCAAACAAATGCACAAGAACAAGCAAACAACTGCACAAAAAACAAGCAGGCAACCAAATAAACAAACAAACAGCCTTAAATCATACAAAAGCAAACCTTGTTTTTTATAAGAAGTGTGCACTGTGGAGGATGAGGAAAGTGAGCAGTGGTCCTCTGCACAATGAGTTTGAAAACAGAGTTGGGCTGGATGTTTTCTAAATACTGCTTCCATAAAATGGTTCCTGATTTACTGTCGATGCCAAAGAGCTGAGTAGAAAAACAACAGTCTTATGTTAACTGACAGGACAGCTAAAAGAACAAAGCAACAGCTGTGCTTTCTAAACTTACCTTCCCAGAGGCAGTTACCATCAACATCATTTTCTGCAGGTTGAACTCATCCCGAGACAGTATGTCTATGGTGACGTCATTCTTCACACTGCTGTGGGGCTTCCGGGCATCATAAAAGAGTTTCCAGAGATGGGCTAGCCAGGCCTGCAGCAGGATGAACTGGGAAGAGAGGCGCTTGAGAACCATGGGTAACAGCCCATCTGCAGGCAACAAGAGATCACAGTGATGAGTGACAGAGGTAAACGAAACTCAAGAAAAAAAAAAAAGACTTCAGCTTTAACATTACATTAGTTACATTCTTGAGCCAATGCACTGTCCAAAAGTTAGAGACACTGACAGACATGACATAAAATGTATGTGATTAGTAAAAGAAGCAATAGAGGACGCTCTCTACTTTACCTTGAATGGCTGGATCCGAGTGCAGCAGATAGGCAAAAGAAAACACACAAGGAAATAAATACAGAAAAAAAGCCATGGAAAATAGGAAGGATGAGTAAGACATGTTGTTGTTTTTTTTGCTTAGCAAGCAAAAGCAGCAACATCATAACACACATTAGCCATACATCACAAACACAGAGTACATGCTTGCATAACATTAGCCTATATCTAGCAAATGTTTAGAAGGTTTAACCTGAGCAGATTTTGAACTTTAAAGTCAACATGAAATTAAAATTAATCTATTTTATATTATACTAATGACACATTGGCAAAAAATGAAATTCCATGAACCGCCGTTCTCGACCCCGCCGCCTCAGCTCACTCTTGCCCGGCTTCAGCTCACGCTAAGCCGGGGCTTTCGCTCACGCTAGGCCGCTGTGTTTTTCGTTGTGAAAGCGAAACTACTTTGTTTGGTCTTCCAAAAGAGGACGTACCGCTTCGTCATGCCAGAGAGATCGTGCGGGCGCTGAGGGGATAGCAACTTAGTGTCTGAAGAACGCCGGCACATTTTATGGAGGACGGTTTACTGATCCGGGAGAGTACGTTTTATACTAAATATGCCGGCAGTTCGGGACCCGTAGTACTTTTTCTTTATTTGCCACTGATGATTCATACGCGAGTTTGAGCAGTAGAGTATCGCTTATTGTTTGTCATTTCTCCGATCACAAATGCAGACATGGTTTTATATTTACACGGCGCGATGCAACGCAACGCAACGCGTAAAAAGACAGTATAAGTCATGATAATCAGTAATTATGTCCCCACTGGAAGCAACAAATGCCTAATTTGTAATGGGTTTAATTGGTTTTGTCTGGTCATGCCGGGAGACGGCATCACAGTATGGTGAGGGGTTTATTTCTGTCTTTACATTTTTTTGAAAGATGAAGCTTGTGATTATGGTATGGGGCGTTACATTTCTGACGCGTGCTTATGGTGTTCGGCCAATCAAAAATGCACTAGGTCAGCTGGCCAATCAGAGCAGACTGCGCTTGTCGGGAAGGAGGGACTTTGTAGAAAACAAAAGCGTTTGAGAGAGGCGGGGCATAAAGGAACTACAATAATGTACACTATTTGAAAAATAATCTGTTTTTTGAACATTAAAACATGTCAACATATTCTGTTACACCAAATACACAAAAATAATGATCTTTAAAAAAAGCATCATATGACACCTTTAAACATTTTTAATTGAATGATTATTTCAGGTCCAAGACAAGGTTATGGAACGATATTCCGGACAATTTTCAAGTAGAATAGCAAATTGTATTTCAATTGCGTTTTCAATATGTGGAACTCATAAATTGTGACAATCCAAATGCAACTGCAAATCCTGCATTAGCGTTTGCATTTTCGCTTTCGCGAACGCACAGTGACGGCCAAATTTCAAATGAAAAAGCAAAGCCCATTTGCAGCTGTATTTCCCATGTCTCAGGAGTTACGAGCCTGTCATATTTAAAAACTAATTACCATGTCTGCTTTTTCACTCTCTCTGCATCACGCATGTAACCTGCCAAAACTCAAATACAATCGCAATTCCTTTTGCATTTGAATTCCGACGTCTACATGGAAAGCTGTCAATCAATGTGAGGGGCTATACTAGGGGGCGTGTTTGTATTGCGAGGTGACGTCACTCACAGACGACCGCGCAGAATGCTCTGATCAATGGAGGCAATCAGTAAAGGCTACGCTAAAGGCAGCTACCAATCAGTTTCACAACTGTGTGAACGAACAGACAGTGCAACATTCTTGGCACAATACATAATTATGTCATTTTTACCCCAAATGTAGCGATTATCACCTGCTAAAAGCGGTGAGCCACAATGGTACGCACAATAGGTAAATATTCACTATTAACCAAACTCTTTTCACCTGTCTCAGCATCTCTCACCGTTTACTCTCACTTACACTTTTAATCCATCATAGTAGGTGTGTACACCTGCCCAGACCTTTTACCGTTTTGCACGTGAGGACGGTAAAGCAACACAAACTAATCATACTATGTTCCAACCTTACTTTATATTTTAGCAACAGTGTTTATCCGTTTATGGAGTTGCGTCCCGTACGTTGGCCACCAAAAGCGTGTTGCGCCGCCTAGATCTTCACTATTAAAGACACTGGACACAGCGATTGTGCACGTGATTTTTTTTTCAGTGTTATCTTGCCTTGGCTGCTGGTGGCGTGTTCTGTGACAACTTGCATCTAGATCTGACGCTGAAGTGTCATCTGGGGAAAGGCCGAGTAAAGAGTAGCAGAATTTACTGTGTTGTCACATGCACTATCGGATCGTAAAACAGACTGAGAGGATCTGAGGCAGGTGCCAATAGGCATTAGATAGGACTAAGATATAGGTGCAAATAGGTAAATAATGTAGATTTGCTCTGTTTGTTGCTTAAGTGCATCAAGTGGAGTGCAAACGGTAAAAGGTCTTGAGGCAGGTGTGACACACTCTCTATTATGGATTAAAAGTGTAAGTGAGAGTAAACAGGGAGAGATGCAGACAGGTGAAAAGCATTTGGTTTATAGTCAATATTGATTTATTGTGAGTACCGTTGTGGCTCCCGCTTTTAGCAGGGGATAATCGCTACATTTGAGGTAAAAAAGACATAATTATGTATTGTGACAAGAAGGTTGCACTGTCTGTTCGTTCACACAGGTACAAAACTGATTGGTAGCTGCCTTTAGCGGAGCCTTACCGATTACCTCCATTGATCAGAGCATTCGGCACGATCGTCTGTGAGTGACGTCACCTCCCAACACAAACACGCCCCCTAGTATAGCCCCACCCCCTCACATTGATTGACAGCTTTCCATGCAGACGTCGGAAATTCAAATGCAAAAGGAATTGAGATTCCATTTGAGTTTTGGCAGGCTACATGCGCGATACAGAGAGAGTTAAAAAGCAGACGTGGTAATTAATATTGCTATTTAAATACGACAGGCTCGTAACTCCTAAGACATGGAAATACAGTTGCAAATGGACTTTGCTTTTCATTTGAAATTTGGCAGTCACTATGCGTTCGCGAAAGCTAAAATGCAAACGCTAATGCAGGATTTTCAATTGCATTTGGATTATGTCACAATTTATGCGTCCACATATTGAAAACGCAATTGAAAATACAATTTGCTATTCTATTTGAAAATTGTCCGGAATATCGTTCCATACAAGTGTGTGTAAGGATTTGGAAACAAACAGAGTACGGCTGTTTATAAAGCATGCAGCGCCATCTGCTGTTCAAAACCAAGCTCAGAATCGACTCGAGAAAGAATCACGATGCATTTGGAAAATCTCAGAATTGATGCGGAATCATTTCTTGATTCGCGATGCATTGATTTATTTTCCCAGCCCTCCTTGAACGTGGTAGTTGCGTTGCTATCTATGCAGAGTCATAAAGCTCTCGGATTTCATGAAAAATATCTTAAGTTGTGTTCCGAAGATGAACGAAGTGTCTTACAGGTTTGGAACGACATGAGGGTGAGTAATCAATGACAGAATTTTCATTTTTGGGTGAACTAACCTATTAAAATGTGTTTATTCATATTTTGAACTGTCACTTCCTAACTGGATTTCTCCAAAATGTCAAGATGGAAGAATAAGACTGTAAACAATACATAATCAGTAAACAAGGACATAATAAACAATGGCTTCCAATTATGCTGCACTTTACCAGCTTTCTTTCCAAACTCTCCCTCCAGTTCTGCCTGTGTTCCAGTGAATGGCAGATCAACCATCTCCATGGTGACCACATCAGCCAGGGCCTCCTCCCTCATCCAGACTACCCTGCCTACAGTGGGACACAAACATCAACTCCTTGCCTTTTGTAGTTTATACTAGATTGGGGCGGAGCCAAGTTGAATTTTACCTCTTTTTTTTTTTTTTTACATATATAGTACAGAGGTCTAGGAGAGCCACAAAGTAAAATGAAGAAAGAAATGATAAACATAATTCAAGAATATAAATGTAAATAATTCACTTTCAAATCAATAAATCAATGTACTAATGTATTTAAAGCGATGTATTTAATTAGATTTAAACAAAATAACAAATAATAATTTACATAATTTTTTATATATTTTAAATGCAGCATTTTTAAATGCATTTTAAATGAAAGGATTTTTAAACAGCTTTTCTATATTTATTTGCCAGATTCTTAAATATGAATTATTTATTTTTATAAATCAATTCTTCCATGGTGTAGTTCATACCAGGTTGCTGTAGAAATGTGAGTGTAAGGTCTTCCGTCTGCACCATGACGCGGTAGCCCACAGAATCATCTTTCTTCAGAAAGGCGTGGACATATAACTAAAGAACAGACCAACCAAATTAACCTACATCAAAATGATTGGCCAATAATCGGTTAAATGTATATACTTCAGCATCAGTCCTCACTCTGTTTGGCTTTCCTCCATTAGGGTCCATGTGGTAGATAATGGTGGTATCAAGGTGCCTCCGCCCTGTGTCAGCACTGAACAGGTTGATGCTGCAAGCCTTAGAATAAGTAAGAATAACAACAGATTAAGATACAAGTACAAGACGTTTTTGTATCGTGTTTGAAATGTGACTCACAGTATCATTCTTTGGGGACATCACAGCAGCAACTGTCCTCTCTCCAGATGTGGCAAAAGCAGCCAGATATGACTGAAATATGAAGAACATTGGGTTTTAGACTTTGAATAAAGAGTAATTTATAAAAATTTCTGTAACCAATATAGTTTTGTGAATGGGAATTGTAAGGAATTGAATGATTCTGGTCCTGTTTCACTCTTAGATGTGTGAGACGCATTAGTTCTTACTGGATT
The DNA here is from genome assembly GCA_018155175.1 of Sinocyclocheilus anophthalmus. Taxonomy (NCBI): domain Eukaryota; kingdom Metazoa; phylum Chordata; class Actinopteri; order Cypriniformes; family Cyprinidae; genus Sinocyclocheilus; species Sinocyclocheilus anophthalmus. Next base: position 453,050 of record JADLZN010006986.1, read on the forward strand.
GAAGTCTCGGAGCGGTGCGATAAGGCCGTCTATGAACTGCAGCAGGATGTGATGATCTGGACTGAGCTGCAAGAAGAACTCAGAGAGAGGAGGCTGTGCTGGATTGGGTTGAGTGGATGTCAGAACAGGCCGAAATCCAGACACCACCTCCAAATCTAGCATCTTTGAAAAGAGGAGCCACCCAGGATGTTATAGACAGTTACAGAAGTTTGATGAAGGACTGTACATTAAATACAAGCGTAGCGCCATCTGCACCTGGAGGTGGATCTGTCTCATTTCTGTCTGTTCTGCAGACTGCAGTGGTAGAGTGTACAGGGACTGTGTGATCTGATCCACACACAATAGGATCCCTGAGCTGACGACTGCACAGCTGCTCTCCAGGCTTGACATCCATACGGCTTCAACTGATTTCTAAGAAAAAAACCGTGTGATTGTATTATTAACCAAGTAATTGACTCTTTCCATAAGAAAACTGTATTATTGTGTATTATTATAAGAGAAGATTTTTAAGTTCTTTTTAAAAGAAGTTTCTTATGCTCACCAAGGCTGCATTTAATTGATCAGTAAAAACAGTAATGTTATATTATTACAAGCTTATATTATAAACTACTATAAATAATACATTTTATTACAATTTAAAATTATAATATATTTATATCTATTTTTAAGTGTAACTGATTCCTGTGCTGGCAAAGCTGAATTTTCAGCATCATTACTCCAGCGTTAAGTCTCACATGATCCTTCAAGAATCATTCTAATATGCTGATTTGCTGCTTCAAGAAACATTTCTTATTACTATAAAAATTTAAAACAGTTTAATATATGATTAAATATGCTTAATATTTTTGTGGAAACGATGATACCATGATTGAACAGAAAATTCAAAATAGCAGCATTCATTCAAAATATAAATCTTTTGTAACATTATAAATGTCTTTACTGTCAGTTTTGATCAATTTAATGCATCCTGCTGATTGAAAGCATTAATTTCTTTTGAAAAAAAAACAAAGTAAACTCCATACCTTGTTCATGATTTCTCCATCTTCAATTTTGTATTCAACAATAACAATATGGGAGTTTGGCACAACTCCCAAAACAAACACCACTCCATTCCCACCAGAATAAATAGTTTGATATTGAACAGAGTCACTGTGGGATGCAAAAAGATGAATTCACATAATTACAGCAATGAAAATCCTTTAATTTCAAAATAATAACTGCAATAAGAATTTGCAAAAAAAAAAAAGCTGTTGTGTTGAATTCCACGATTTCTCATCACCTGTCAGGTATGTTTTCCACCCATATCTGGCTGCCACTTGAAAGGTCATGGAGAGAGATTGCTGATTTCTTCAGCACAGCAACATACTTCACAAGGTCTTGAACTCCAACTAAAGCAGCAGCTTGAAAGCTGTGGCCAGAAGTGGACACTGTCAGTTTGATGCATCAGTTAGTCCTAATACTGTCACAATAAAACGTACACAACATACAACCTTCCTGTATCAAGCACTGTCTCCCACTTCAAGCCACCGATTGTGGTCTCCCAGGAGCGAAGCAGACGGCCATTCCCGACAACAACAACAGCATCTAAGAGACAAGAACAGTTTCAGAGGCAAAACCAAAGCCTAATTCAACAACGCACATGCTTTCTGCTGCGTGCTTACCCTGTCCATACATAAGCAGCGCATCAATATGGCCCTCTGGTCCGGTCTTATCTACATGACGCCAGACTGCAAGAACCAAAAACATTTCACTGACACCGTAAAATGAATGAATCATACAAACTTTTCATTGCTTTTTAATTTTGATTATATTTCCAAAACCCAAGATTAATACATTTGGTATTCAGATAATTAGTTAGCTCAACCATGGTGAATAATAAAGACAAAGTAATGAAGAGGAATTAGGATAGATACTTTTGATCTTAAATAACACTAATACCTTTTCTGGTGTTAAAGTTTGTTTGTAACTATAATGTACATAATAGCTTAACCCTTAAAGAGACAGCTCACCCAGAAATTAAAATACTGCCATCTTTACTCCCCCTGATGCTGTTCCAAACCTTTATGACTTTCTTTTTTCAGCGGAACATAAAAGAAGATATTTTGAAAAACGTTGGTAACCAAACAGCTGCAGCTCCAACTGACTTTCATTGTATTTTTTTTGTTGTCCTTATAATGAAAGTCAATGGAAACAGAAAACTGCTTGGGTTCCAACATTCTTCAAAAGAGTTCTTCCCTGTTCTGCATAAGGAAGGAAGTCATACAGATTTGTAACAACATAAGGGCTTGTTAAACAATCACAGAATTGACATTTTTGGATGAACTGCCCCTTCAATGAAGCAACCACAAATAATTTCACAATGCATTTTTTTTTTTGGATGGACTGTCCGTTTGCATTGTAACTAAATAACCTAATAATATCTTAATAATAAAGAAGAGATTAGCCTATCACAACAAAGCTCATCTACATAGACGTTACAGCAATAAAACAGCATCTTTAGATTCAAATGGTTAACCCTTTAATGCACAAATTATTAAAATTACATTTTATTCAGGTCACAGGCTTCTTTTTTTTTAAACACATTGTAATTGCACATTTGTCCACGTCAAAAGAAGACAGAAATAATTATTCCAGAAGTATGATGCATACCTTTGTCAGCAGTGTTAAAGTTATTTTGTCCAAAAGAAAAAATATTATTAAAAAATAATTATGGGTACTGGTCAAAAGTTGTCAAATGGTGGTTTATAACTGTTTTTGGTGCAACATTGTTTGCTGAAATCAGATTATGGACGCTCATTCTGTCACAGTCTAATAACCAATAAACGCTTATAATCAGATTCTGACTGTAACTTTTAGAAGCCTCTATAAGTTTCAACGTGAAAAGACAGGCAGATGAGCTGAAAGACTTACACAGGTCTCCAGTCCTTGAATTGAGGGAAGCAAACACGTTCTTGTCAGTTGCCACCAGGAGCTTTTTAGACGCTTGAGAATGAGTGTCAAACAAGGCAAAACGCACCTTGCCGATAAACTGTTGCCTCCTGAAAGAAATCGCAGGGAGTTCAGAGTGATGTTAGCACATGATGACTGATCAGCCCGGTGTAGCCGACATCAGTCAGCAGCCTGCTTAAAATCCCGGCTGTTTATACAGTCGCAGAAATCCCACAAAAGATTATATGCCAAACCAACACACATCTATAAATTCCGTTTACATACCAATCAAACTTTCCAACTTGGTCTTCAAATACCGCCGACGCAGCATATAATAAAGACACAGATATTGCTAATCTGACTACAAGCCAAGCCATTGCTGCAGAGGAACAACTCCCACAATGCTCTGCGGTTAAGGACCCAAATAGCCAACCTTTAATAAAACTAGAAAACATGTATTTAGGCATTCTTTCCATCCTATAAGAGGTTAGAATTTAGTTTAGTTTTTGATATACAAAAAATACTTTTAAAAATGTAATTAAATTGATCGGTGTGAACTGCTGCTCAACAAATTAACATCAGGCATTCGCGTGAGCTTCCTATAGACTGCATTTAAAATGCTTCTTAAAGGGTCATGCACAATATAAACAGTACATTAACTAATATAATACTATAGAAGTTGTTATAAAATATGAGTGATATTATAAAATGCCAAAAAGAAGATTAAAATGAACTTGTAAGACCTGCAGAAGTTGTGTCCCAAAGTTCTTGAACTATCATTTTTAGGCAAATTATTAAATACATTATAGAATTATTACTTATTTTACCATATAAATATAAAATGTAAATATAGATAGTATCGTGATACACTTTGGAACCTTTTTCGTGTGACTTTGTATATGGTTTATTAATGTATTTCCATGTGAATCAACATGGAAACGGGGTGCAGTTTTCTAATAGGATATGGTCTGTAAATATTCTATGACATGTCCATCTAAATGATTTTGTCCTGCTTTATTTGTGGGTTTTTAAATCGTCCAGTTTTACTGTAGTGCAGTTTAGGCCATTAGGTGGCAGCAAATTAAATATAAAGTCAATTTCCTTGGCAATTATTAAAGTTGTACCTTTATGCAGGTGTTCAATGTTTGCTACTGCTCAAACGCAGTTGCTAAACTCATTGCAAAAACAATTATAACCCAAATCGACTGACCTCTAACGACTCTGTTATGTTTAAGGATTTTGGCATCGTGTTTTAGCATGCTCAATGTTTACGTTTGCGGGCAATGCAACTGAAGAAAAAATGCTATTAAAAACTATTTGCCTAGGGCTACAATTAATTGAAACATTTTTAGAGAGATGGGGGGAAAGGCTAAGATACACTGCTCATCATTAACCCATGGTAACCTTCTCTAAAATATCCCTCGTCCGTGCAACACGTTACTGTAAATGCTATTAGTAAACACTCCCAGACATGCGGTTCCTTCTCAGCTGTATGCTGGCTTCCAGATGAAGCAGCATGAACACTCGCAGTTGAACCTGTATGGAAAAGTGTTGTGAGGCTCTATGACATGGATATACACGCTGTGATGTTATTATTCCTGCTTTCAGAGATCCGTTCATCGTGCTGTCATCGAGCTCTGCAGCCTTTTATGTAAGTAGTATTGAGATAAATTACATTTTAGTCATGTTTATTATTTTAATTTTGCAATTTTATTGACTGCATGAAGATTATTAATTATTATGTGCACAAAGTGTTTCTTTTCTTGCATATGAAATTTCAAAATTAAACTTCTTTTTTCCTTACAGAATTAATAATGTATTAATAAGTTTAAATTATATCTTATATAGTGTGTGCTATACTATATAACGTAGTATATAGCATTTAAATGTTTAATTTAAATTAGTAGTTTTATTAAGCAATTCAGTATTTGTTAAATATGCACAGTAAAAGTCACTATTAAAATGTAATATTATTCTTGTTATTATTATTATTAGTATTACGGATCATTACAAATCTATTTCCAGTTATTTTGTTCTAAAAGACTTCAAAACAGAGTAGTTGATGTAAGAGGTGCATTATGCACTTGAGATGGAAAGTAATCCTTTCATTCTTCTTTGTTCAGGCCAAATGTCTGCTCAGAACAAGAGAGAATCATAACAGCTGAGAAACAGCCATGTGTACATACTTTTACAAGTTATGGTGAAGGTTTGGAGGCAAGGATGCACAGGTCATGCTTGGTGTATGGACTATGTAAGGAGGTACATATTCATTTGACTTAAATATCCAGTTAAACTGCTGTCAGATTTAATAAGAAACAAAATAAAATATTTTGAAAGTTGGCACTAGATTTTACAAGTAGTAAAGAGTCCCTCTGTCCTGATTCACTATCAATAGTCATTTTTACCCTGACAGCCATTTCTCATTGGCACACCTTTCAGTGCCAGCCGACATCTAGCCGCTTTTGAGAATGGGCAGAGGGCTAGAGAAAGACAGCAGTTAGAAACTGATCCTTTTGTTGATAGACGATGGTTATTAAAGGTCTCAGATGCTTTGTGAAACAAAAGGAAGCTCAAGACTACTAAGAGCCATCAACCCTCTTGGCAATTATTGAAGATCAGTGAATAGCCCTCATTAAACAAGCACTGGGCTTGCTAAATGTTGCCATTGCACTGAACAAATGCTGAACTAATTGGGGTTTAGAGCAATCTGTTTTTTTAAACCTTTTATTACACAGCTCTCTGAACTACTTGTGGAATTCATGGCCTAATGGTTAGAGCCGGACTTGTAACCCAAAGGTTGTGGGTTCAAGTCTCGTACCGGCAGGGATTGTGGGTGGGGGGAGTGAATGTACAGCGCTCTCTCCCACCTTCAATACCATGACTGAGGTTCCCTTGAGCAAGGCACCGAACCCCCAACTGCTCCCCGGGCGGTGCAGCAAAAATGGCTGCCCACTGCTCCGGGTGTGTGTTCACTGCTGTGTGTGTGCACTTAGGATGGGTTAAATGCAGAGGACTAATTCCTAGTATGGGTCAACATACTTGGCCACATGTCACGTCACTTCACTTAAAATACTTAATTTTGTGAAACGCCATGCTATTTTCCTCAAATTTTACTGAACTAGTTTTATAGTAATCATATTTATATCACTTTGTAGGACTGCCTACTACATAGGCTACAGACAAGTCTACAGACAAGACTTTAAGACTACATACAGATGCTGTCCTGGATGGTCCCAGCTCAATGCAGAGGCAGGCTGCCTCTATCGTAAGTATGTTCACTGTCAGGTCTGTCCTATTTCTAATCAGACTTCCAAATGACATGAAAAACAAAAAATATAGGCCCTAAAAGTTAGTTGACAAGGTGTGGATCTGTAGGGCTGAGGTTAATGATTCATGAACATCATTCACTGAAGGATTGTGTAGTGAATGGCTTACATGATTAATGAGATTCCTGTTCTTCTCCGGAGATTCCATGAGAGGGATTCCGGCTTTGTTGCTAATGTCAATCATCTACAGAAACTTTTCATCAGATGCTCATTTTGGGGACCAGCAACATTTCAATAGACTCTTTATCTTGGTTCTGGATGGTTCAGGATTGTTGTTCGGGCAAAGTGGAACTGTATATTCTCTAAATATCAAATAGTAAATCATTGTGCTCTGGATTCAGTCAGTGTTGTGTTGAAATCTATGAGAACAATGATGTTTTGAATGGTTAGTCCACATTGCTAAGTCTCTTGTGGGTGTCTTACTACTGTCACTTCTGCTTTATTTTGTGCAGTGATTTGCCCTTGATGACATGGCATGGCATGTTTTTGCATTTTATAAATGACGTGGCAGCCTAAACATGTTTTAATTCTTTGAGGCCATAAAAAGGCAGAGTGTAGCTTCTCATTAATGGCTTTGTAAGAATCTGGAAGGCTTAGTATAGTGACCTCTTCTTGCAGTGAGCTAGGACACAATGCACCTTTGTGATCATCAAAAGACAGCTGTAGGTGGAGGACATTAACTGTAGATTTCAGTGCAATGAGTTTGGTGAGTATCTCAGGGTAAATCACTGGCTTTTTGGATCACCCATAGATCTTGCATAGATCTTCATTCTGCAATATCCTATCATATGAATGATACCATAATCAGGTAATGAGAGTGAATTGCTCCTGTCAGAAGTTCAGTAATCAACAGTTCGAAGGTTTTTTTTTTTGTTTTTTTTTTTAAATGCCAGCAATTTTTAGAGCAGTCTTAATATCAAATAAAGATGGTATGGTCTTTTTACTTGCTGGATGAACAGGCTGTCAAATCCACACAATATGAGTTTGTGGATCTGTATCTGTGAAACAAACAAAAAAAAATATTTATGCTCTTCCTCACAGAAAATTGATTTACTATTGTAAAATTAATTAATTCATTCATTTATTTTCTTTTCCTTCTTTATTTATAAACTATGATAACAGTTATAAATCAAACTAAAACTACATGGTAGGATATAATTCTTTATCTGGTTCTCTCATTTACTGTAATTGATATAGCAGCTGGATTGCTATAACAAACATAATATTATAAGTGATTTGTCATTATCACTGCTAAGTGAAATAAAGCAAATCATGCATAATTTGATCATGTTGTTGAACCAACTTTCAATATTTTCTATGAAGATGTATTTCCATTGTAGAACGATTTGCTTGACTGCCTGCTTCTAAATATTTTTTTCTGCTCCAGCTGTCTGCACTTACAGAGACTGCTTTAATGGGGGGGTGTGTACGGGACACTTGCATCAACTGTGTGACTGCCCCCCAGGATTCAATGGATCCAGCTGTCAGTATGGTGAGTACACAGGTTATCTGTGCTTTGAACTAAGGCTCTATCTCATTCTTATAGCACTCAGTGAATATTAGTTGGCATGTGTGATGAATTTTAATTTTAAGACTGTGTTCCATCGCTGTCATGGCAACTCTTAAATGAAAGGCTGTTTTTCTTCCTTCCTGTGTTACTGCAGAGAGATTCAGCATGTCATGTGTGTCTCGTGTGACCACACTCTCAGTAACAATGTGCAAAAATTGTACCAAAACGTTGTCCCTATACAGTGGTGTGAAAAAGTGTTGACCCCCCTTCCTGATTTCTTATTTTTTGCATGTTTGTCACACTTTAATGTTTCAGATCATCAAACCAATTTAAATATTAGTAAAAGATAACACAAGTGAACACAACATGCAGTTTTTAAATGAAGGTTTTTATTATTAAGGGAAAACAAAATCCAAAACTACATGGCCCTGTGTGAAAAAGTGTTTGCCCCCTAAACCTAATAACTGGTTGGGCCACCCTTAGCAGCAACAACTGCAATCAAGCGTTTGCGATAACTTGTAATGAGTCTGTTACAGAGCTGTGGAGGAATTTTGGTCCACTCATCTATGCAGAATTGTTGTAATTCAGCCACATTGGAGGTTTTCGAGCATGAACCGCCTTTTTAAGGTCATGCCACAGCATCTCAATAGGATTCAGGTCAGGACTTTGACTAGGCCACTCCAAAGTCTTCATTTTGTTTTTCTTCAGCCATTCAGAGGTGGACTTGCTGGTGTGTTTTGGATCATTGTCCTTGAGGTCACGAACAGATGGCCGGACATTCTCCTTCAGGTTTTTTGGTAAACAGCAGAATTCATGGTTCCATTTATCACAGCAAGTCTTCCAGGTCCTGAAGCAGCAAAACAGCCCCAGACCATCACACTACCACCACCATATTTTACTGTTGGTATGATGTTCTTTTTCTGAAATGCAGTGTTACTTTTACGCCAGACATAATGGGACACACACCTTCCAAAAAGTTCAACTTTTGTCTCGTCAGTCCACAGAGTATTTTCCCAAAAGTCTTGGGGATCATCAAGATGTTTTCTGGCAAAACTGAGACGAGCCTTTATGTTCTTTTTGCTCAGCAGCGGTTTTCGTCTTGGAACCATTTTTGCCCAGTCTCTTTCTTATGGTGGAGTCATGAACACTGACCTTAACGGAGGCAAGTGAGACCTGCAGTTCTTTAAATGTTGTTATGGGGTCTTTTGTGACCTCTTGGATGAGTCGTCGCTGTGCTCTTGGGGTAATTTTGGTCGGCCGGCCACTCCTGGGAAGGTTCTCCACTGTTCCATGTTTTTGCCATTTGTGAATAATGGCTCTCACTGTGGTTCGCTGGAGTCCCAAAGCTTTAGAAATGGCTTTATAACCTTTTCCAGACTGATAGATCTCAATTACTTTCTTTCTCATTTGTTTCTGAATTTCTTTGGATCTCGGCATGATGTCTAGCTTTTGAGGATCTTTTGGATAACTTCAACTTTGTCAGGCAGGTCCTATTAAGAGATTTTTTTTGATTGTGAACAGGTGTGGCAGTAATCAGGCCTGGGTGTGGCTAGAGAAATTGAACTCAGGTGTGATAAACCACAGTTTTAACAGGGGGGCAAACACTTCTTCACACAGGGCCATGTAGTTTTGGATTTTGTTTTCCCTTAATAATAAAAACCTTCATTTAAAAACTGCATGTTGTGTTTACTTGTGTTATCTTTGACTAATATTTAAATTTGTTTGATGATCTGAAACATTAAAGTGTGACAAACATGCAAAAAAATAAGAAATCAGGAAAGGGGCCAACACTTTTTCACCCCACTGTATGTGGGTATTGCCCCAGTGACAAGCTTTTGTACCCCTACAGATAAAATTTTTGGACCTTTTTTTTTTGACAAAGCAGAACAAATATGTTTAGGATGTTACAATGAATCTATTCATGGGACAATAGATTTGACATATTAACATACTTTGTAGAATTTAAATATATATATTGTTTTTTATTTAGACAAAATCATATAGAATTTAAATTAATCTTGTATCATTGGCTGTGATTGCTTTGTGTGCGTTGTGAAAATTGTTAATCTCACCTAGTTTAGACACCGTGCTAGTTAAATGAGTTAAATGAGTTCTAACAGTTTAAAAAAATGCAAGGACTTTGGCAATTTACTGCAGCTTGTGGGACATATTTAGTATATTTACTCTAAGTCACACAATTACATGTTACATTGATTGTAAAAGCTACTTTTTAGCACTCTATAGTGTAGCAGAACTTTATATTTCATTCACTATCCTGTTTCACTGCACTTTTCTGTGAGATTCAATATGCTATGAATGCACCTCCAACCACTGTATCAAAATATATGTTGTCCTCCCAAAGGGCTTCTCACTTTCATTATTGCATCCTGTGGACTTCTCAGTCAGTTCATTCTGCTCTACTCATTTTGTTCCTCAGCACTACCATTGCTTTTGTATAGAACAGCCTCCAGGTGCATCAGTAGAACATAACCACTCTAAGGTCACAGCAGGGCTGACGGGGCAGTTAAATCCCTTTCCTTACACTGTAGGATCAGTGTTCCCTTATGGCACTTCTGTGAAAATGAGTGTGAGAATACAGTTCTGGAAGAGAGTCAGGCTTCTCTGTGAAGTGACTGTGATTTAGAGCAGATCTCTGGAGGATTCGGGGGTCCTTCTGCACAGCTGCATTGTCTGTGCGGGTGGGAAATACATGCAGGTTACCAAAGACCTTCTGGCTGGTGCAGAATGTGCTAGAAAATAAGGCAGTGTAGAGCATGGCGTGTAATTTGTGTTTCAGACAAACTACAGGGGTGTTAGATGCACTGAGGTGTAAAATGTAATTTAGTCTCACAATAGGCCTAAATATTCAAAGATCTGCTCAAAAGGTCTTGGTGTTGTAGAGTTGCAAAAATTTTAGAGAATAAAAAAACAAACAAGTCACTGATTATATTGCTGCATTTGATATCTTCTGTTAAGTATTTTCTAATATCAGTAGATATTAGTTTAGTTTGCTGCTGTTCGTTGCAATGTTTTTAACTCGAGTTACAGTTTTATAAACAAATAATCATTTATGTTTAATAAAAAAAACTAGTTTGCATGTCTTAGCTTTTTTTCTGGTTAATCTGCTCTGCTATTGGTTTGTTATGTGTTTAAAAAGTTATGGCCCCCTAAAGTAGCCTCAGTGTAGTTATTGTTTGGTGGTGTGTAATGTTGCTAACTACTTTTTGTCAAAAGAACAGCTTGACTTCATAAACTTAAAACCATTCAATTGTAGCGTAGCATGCTACAATGACAAAATAGCTTTCCATCACTGCAGTGCCTAGCAAATTGGCAGTTTTTAACACATTTAATAAGTTTATGTTATGCTTATTTTACTAGTCCTGTTTTTGGCTTTGGTAAAAAGGTAATCAGCACCCTGCACTCTGATGTTCTTCTGAGACACCATCAAAAGTGGCCAATGATAAAAGTTTGTGTTGTAAAGTAAGTAGCCTATAGCTGACAGAGCCCAAAGGACGAAAGCCAACTATGTGCAGACACATCCTGCCGGAAGAGTTTTATAATACCGGGTGCAGAAGTGTCTTACAGACATAACGTTAACTAATGCTGACAGGAAAAAGATGATCCTGCTGATAATTATGAGCTCTATTTAAAAGATAGATAGGAGAACATGGGGTGTTGGGAGATTTTTGTTCTTTATCCTCCAGATTTTCATTTAAGTTACATACTAGATTAAATGATAAAAATACTAGAACAATGATGAAATACTAGAACAGATCCATTAAAGCAAATTATTTTTCATAAAAAAGGCTTAATCTATTTGGGAAAGTTTTCCTTAATTTACGTTCCACCAAAACTGTTGTTGTTTCCAGCTTGTGAAAAATTGAAAAACGTGAAAAAGATTTGATGTGGTTTTTGGAAAGCTCCACAAAGAAACAATGGAATCGCAAAAATGCTGGATTGTTTGTTGAGATGAGTATGGTCAATATCACAGAAATGTAATTCCATTTTTATTGTTTAAACACTATCTCACAGTTTCCGTCTTGCCAGTGTTCCGTTTTTTCCAAAGGGATGCTATGTGTTATTTGCAAAGCTAACTTATGACTGAGAGGAAAGACTGAATATGAGAGGAAAGCCTGAGATTTTCTAATCATTCAGAGTTCAGAAAAAATCCAAGAATAACAACAGGATGCATTCTAATTTGTTTTTAGCAGTAATACCTGCAGCTTTAAAGCAGCACTATGTAACCTTTTCTGTGTTCAAAATTTGCTAAATGTATATAATGAGCGAGTACATCATGAATTCAGTGTGCAGTTCTGTTTATTAACCGATAGAGTGCCAAAAGTTACATAGTGCTGCTTTAACGGTCATTGAGAGTGTGATGTGAGATGATTCTGACTGCTCAAGTTGTGCTACATTAGTAGCCCTAAATGGTGATAATGGACAGTAAGTTTATTGCTTTTTTAAAATCATACCCTTGTATGTAATTGTAAGATATTTGTTTTCCTTGTTTGATGCACGATTACTAGAAATAATTTTCTTCAAGACCATTGGAATTTCAAATTATACTCTTCTGGCCTCCTCTGCCCTCATTCTTTTTAGTCAAATGATTGTATTGGACACACAAACCTCAGCAGGTGGTCAGTCTTCCTCTCCAGGTCTGCTGCTTTGTGAAGATTGCATGTGATGCAGTCCAAGAGGCTACAGGACTCATAGTTATGGGCATGCTGTTACTAACCCCTTTTGTCTCGTGTGTCTGATGGAATGACTCTCATTCCTTTAGTCAAATGAAGTGTTCGATCGGCTGTCCCTTTATGACACTCACATCGTTGAGCAAACCTTACATTAAACCAACCAGAGATGTGACCCCAGAGCTCTCTAAGCCCTGATAGTGATCGCTGAATGTCAGAACAAATGTTTGGAGAATCAAATCTTTTTAGTCGCAGCACAGCTGTGGTATTCTTTCACACTCCTCAGGCATCGGTCACACCACATGTATCAGACTGGAGGAAACGTTTTGGCTGAAAGTTAGTGGCAATCATCAACAACAGGACAAAAGAAAATCCTCAAATCCCAGTTCTTAATGTATGCCAAGTGCTTAATGCAGATTTAAGAACATCTTGGGAATTGTTGTCTTCAATTGATGGTACAACAAAAGCCCTTTCTTTTACAGTTATGGCATTATCCATTTTGTCCTGATCTGATATTTTATCATTCCAGGAGATGAACGGTTTTGGTGTGCAATAATTCATCGTAATAGAAGGAAAACCTGTTGGATTGTGTAATGTGATTTGTCAAGGATGTTTTCAGATATACATCAGAGAAAACAGTTTGACTTGACACACAGGTTCAGTTACATGAATCACTTTGTTTAAGCCCCATTGTAGCGGTAACTGATTTCATCGTAAATACAAAGTTCTATCATGAAACTGTAGATGGCGCAGGCCGATAGGTTATAACTCAATCTGATATAATCACATCATTATTTTCCTCATTAATCACATAATTATTACAAATCTAATAAAATCCATTTTTGCAAAGGGGGTAAATGGGTGGTAATTTAAATTCATCAGTTTCCTTTGGTTCTTATGTGACCAATTCAAGTTCTGAAGCTTTGTTGGGAATTTAAGCACATAGATACAACATACATAACATAATAGGTGGTCTCTCGATGCACCTTGTGTCATGAATTATACATCCAAACCAATCCGTGTCAAATAGCTTTGTCTGAGGTGTCTGGTGTAGTCTTGATGAGGTTCCCTCAAGGGATGTCATTACACTGAGAGGCTGTGAATCTCATTTTCAATGGACGTATTGGACATGACAGTTTTCTTACTGTAATATTTTCAGTGGCTAAAGCAAAACTGATCATTTTAACAGTGAAGTTTCTGAGCTTGTTTTAAGTTCAGGAATCTTGGACATTATACTGTAGCTAGCATTGTCAACATATGTTGCACTCCTATACTGAAACAGCCCTTTAGATATTCTGTATTTAAAAATGCCTCATTTATCACTTTCACTTAAATATCTTACAAAAATGTGGTTTAAAAACTTTACTTGATGAGTGCAAATGCCAGTGAGTTTTTTTTTTAAATTTTATCATTGACGGAAGCTTAATTTCCTGAGACTCAATGAATCTCAGATGTGTGATTAAGCAAATTGCTTTTGGTGTTTTCTTGCTGTAGTTAGATCCTTCAAGTAAACCATGGAAAAGGCAACAGAAGCAGTATCAATGGAAAATGGGCTAGTGTTTCCTTCAGCAAACAGGGCTGTGTTTACAACATGAAGGATCTGTGCCGCTGAGGTCAAAGGGCACATGAGCACAGAGGAGGCTGGAGCATTGATGATTGTCTGTGGGCAGAGCTTTGATGAATGGCCAAAAAACTGCTTTTGCATTTTATTAAACAGAATTTCATTTTAAACAGAACTGGGTTAATCTTGTCTTAAAGGGATAGTTCACCTAAAAATTAAAAGTCTGAATACGACTGACTTTTTTCACAGAATGATATAAGGGTGTGTAATTTCAAGATTTATTTGTGTAGTGCTTTTCACAATACACAGTGTTTCAAAGCAGCTTTACAGAAAATCTTAATGTTTTTAATATCTAAACATCTTCATGCCTTAGTCGCAATTAGCAGGGCGATAATATAGTTTACATTTTGCGACGATACAAGTATTCAAGCAGTTAATGTTTGCTAGTACAGTATATATCGCTTTACATGAGTGTACGTATGTATGTGGATGAAATTGGACATACTACTGTATATATCCAACTTAAAGAGCTAACAGAGCATATAGAACTCCTTTTTTTTAGAGATAATATAGTTTACATTTTACGACAAACAATCACACAGGTGAGATTTGCTATATAGTATTGCTTTACTTGATTGTAATGTATGCAGGGTAAAGTTGGATGTACTATATATCTTAAAACTTTTAATACTTTGCTGGGCGATAATATAGTTTACTAGTTTTGCGACAATGTATACAATCAAGCTGTTGAGATTAGCTATATAGAATATATCGCATTAAATAAGTTATGCCATCTCCTTAAGTTTCATGTAGTATTGTCATTTTCAAAATAAATGATATTCATGCTCTCTTCGTTCCCCCCGAATCCTTATGTTTGTTGTCATTAGGTGCAGTAGTTTTTTTGTCTGTAGTATCTACTGAAAATTCAGTGCCGAAATGTGTTTGATAAAGGAGGAAATACTTCAGCAATTTGCCATATCGCTAAACCCCTGATACAAGACAAATGCTGGTCATGCTCCCACATTCCTAGATAAATGTTAGACAATATCCTAGTTTTCCATGGCTCTGCTGGCTATGGCACAAATACTTACAGATGACACAAGAGTATTCTGAAGGCATTAGTAGAGCCAGATGAGTCATTACAGCATGCTTTTCAAATACTTTTGACATTTTAAAAACTTAAAAGATTCTGTTTCCTGTTCTTGAACTTAACCACACATGCCACACACTTTAAGTGGTTGTAATTGAATTCACAGACCCTCTGAGCTACAGTTTGTACTAGCAGTAGCAGGTGAAGCATTTTAGCATGAAGTCTGTAGGGACTCGTATATCTGGAAGCTTTTCATTAAAACCATGCAGGGCAGAGTGACAGCTTTGAGTAATGCTGCACAGCAGTATGGGCGATTCATTTTTTTTTTCTCCTGCACTCTTCCTGTGATAGATTCCTTCGAAGGACACTTAAGCACCCTAAGGACAGAAATAACAAGTGCTTGTAAAATAGAAATGTATGCTTGATTGATTAATAATGATTGTTTTGGAAATTATACATATGAATGTGATTAAATGGAAAATGTTTTATGTAATTTCCTAGGGTTGGGAAATAAGAACAGATTCTTATCAGTTCCATTAAATAAAAATATACTGTAACAAGTCAATCTGTTAACAGTTTTTGTATGTGCATTCCTCCTCCAATGTGGAAGGAATACTGTACTGTTTCAACAGTGCTGCAAACAACTATTAACTACATTGTAAAAAATGACCGTGAATTTAACGGTAAAAGACTGTAAAAATGCTACAGTAAAAACCTGTTAAATGGTTAACGGTAAATTCCCCTACTATATACGGTGAAAAACTGTATTGGACATTACATGTAATTTTACGGTAGTATACCAGTTTTGGAAGTGAAAAAGACCGTATAATTTACAGTGAATAACCGTAAATTGACGTTACATTTCAAATTTGATGTTTTTTTGTTGAAATAACTGTTTCTTCTTAGTTTTTCTTATCAGTTTTGTATATTAGGGTTGTATGTTACACCTAATGTTGTTAAATGAATGTTTATTGCATTATTTCAGTTTCATGTGTGTTACCATGATGGTGTTTAGCGTTTGTGTGAATGACACTGTGCAACTTCAATATATGTCATTATTTAAAAGCTGCTTGTGATGGGCTTTGGTTCATCGTGTGACTTTCTCATCACCACCTGCATTTGGTGGTTATCAGTGTATTACAAAGGTTCAAAACAGATTTTAGTACTTCAATATGTTGGTATATTAACATTATTTCAGTTAATGAAATTACGGTATTTAACTGTAAATGTAAGTTAAAACCGTAAAACCTAAAATGTTGCTACCATATTTTTTACGGTGAAATTCCGGCAACCACAGCTGCTGGTTTTTTACCGTACATTTTATAGATTTTTTTTTACAGTGTACAGTGTGACAAATACAAGACAACAAAAAGTGAATGAGAAACATCAGCGTAGTTCGATTCACAAATGAATGACTCTTATGAGCCAGTTCTTTTTAGTAAATAAAACAACTAGGCTACACTGCTTACTAGTTACTGACTGGTGTTGGTTCATATGAAAAGTTAAAGATTCACATTATTTTGTCAGTAGCATTTAATAAAAAATATTAAAATGTTACCACCGTTTGGCCAATTATTGGATTGGACATTATTAAATTGATCATTTTTTTTTGCATTTATTCATTTATTTTAAAAAAAATATTCATTCTTACTGCTGTACTACTACAAGAATCATTAATGGAACGGTTAAGGAACTGGAATTGATAAGAGGAATTGGAACCAGAACCAAAATTCCTATCCTTAGTTACTTTACATGCTTTTTTATTTACTTAGTATTTGTATTAGTAGTTACATGATATAATTCACATATGGGTATTCAGTGACCTTATTCAATATTCTCTAACCTTTAGACTGCTTCTGAACTGTGTCTTTAAGTTCAGTATAGATTTAATTGTAAAGTTAATGCTAAAGTAAATGTTAACTTCATACTTATTAACGTCATATAGTCCAATATTTATTCCTGGACTATATGACGCCTGCTATCAAGATGTCAAGACGTGCATGTTCAGTCTCATGCATTTGTATCTGGAAGACATCCAGCTTCCTCTAGAACCTGATGAAATGTAAATGAGTTACAGTACGTATCCCTGCCATGAACGGAAATCTGATTGGAGACATGTGCAGAGGAAAAGCATTCATGAGCCTAAATAGTAGCCGTAGCTTTGTGTAAAATCTAAACTCTCATTAGTTACCCTTAATGTGAGAGGGATCATGGTGTTAGGACTCTCTGAAGTAAACTGAAAACGTCTCTTTTCTCTTCCCATTCTTTTCTTTGTGTCTCTGGTTTGTCATGATGGGATATTACTATGGAAGTCACTTAGCTGTGAGGGAATTGCAGCAAGGTATTAAAGGCTCATATTGCCCAGATAATAGCTTATTAGGAGATCAGTATTCTGCACTGGCACTGGGTTTAGTGAAGAAAGAAAAGGAAACTTTCAAAAAAAGATTTATCTCCGATAATAAAATCACACAAACATAATTATCAGCAGTAAATTGCAGTTATTACCAAGACAGTTCAGCCTGATTAGTCAGAGGTTTCCCTTGTGGGGATCCCAAAATATAAACCTTAATATCAAATAATAAGGCAAACGTTTAGAAGCAATCAAGAGTGTATTAGGATCGTCTTTCTCCTGTCAGAGTCTATGCCATCTATCATTGTTAAAGGTTATATATATTTGTATAAAGCATGTTCAGGGTTGTTCAGTAGGCTATGTTGTTGTGTAATTCTGTATTAGATTACTCGTAGAACCATATTTTATCTTTAGCCTATTTAGTGAAGCCAAAACCAGTGTTTGGTGGTGCATTACATGGTTAAGATCTCATTAAGTCTGTTTGTCCATCCAGCCATCCACCTATCCATCCATTTTTGTTTTTGTGTGTATCTGTCCATCCATCCATTTTTGTTTTCGGCTTTTTATCTATCCATCCATTCATAATATTATTTATGATGTGTTCTGTATATAATATTTATTTGATAAGAATGAAAGAAAGAAAGTCCATACCAAAGTCACATTAGATGCTGGGGCTTTTGACTAGCTGTTATTTATATGTACATGCAATTTTTCCACCCTAGATGATAAATAAGGAGAAAGAGACACTGTATTTCTTGAAATAATGCCAGGTAATTTTAGAATGATGTTTTCCAGGCCTGGAAAAGACATGGATATTTTTCTTAGATAGAGTAAAACTTGCTGAATCGAGTCAGTTCAATGAATCAGTCGAACCGATTCACAAATTGGTCTGAATAACTTGCAATTTGAATAAAAGTCATGGAAATTATTTGATCCAAAAGTCTGGGAATTGCATAAAAATGAAAGCTTTGTTTTTTTTATGTGGCAGATAAGTGGAAATAATAAATCGTCTGCTGTCTAACAATATGACTTGCTTCCTTTGAGATCTTACAGTAGATGGGGTTTATTTCTATGTATATATTCTCACAGTTTCATCGATGTGTTCATAAATAGTTTAATTAAGAAGTTTTTATTTGGATAAGGCCCTAGTAAGTTTCTGTTTTTATTCACATATCCTTTCTATGAAACTGTGATTAAAACCAAATTGCATGGAAATGCAGGAACTCCCCCCCGATCACAAATTCATAACCTGTACTGCATCATTCATCTGTCTAGAAACACAATGATCTGTTGTACCCACTGCATTCAGAAAGGAGCTCTAGAATGTATAGGACTGGAAGGGATGGAAGGGATACAGTAAGTGAATTCACCCCTGAATCATTTGCAGATTGACACATACATGGTTAACCAAAGCTAAAATGTCCTCATATGGTGTCTAGTTTCCTTCTGGACAGTACCATTGGCTCACAAGAGAGATTTACCTTTATTGTTCTCAGCACACCTGTGTTGGCACGTAGCCATTGCAGGGACCTTTACTTCTCCTCTTACTGTCCTCAGTGGGACATCCTCTCTCCTCACTGAGGCCTTGTAGAGTTTTTGGGAAAATGATACCACATGCTTACTATGAAGCTCATTTTCTGTCATGAGTTTTGCCTTTATTTATTTATTTTTTGTAATGACTAAATGAACATAAAATAAACATTTTGTCAGTATTTATTCATCCTCATGTTGCTCCAAACCCATACACTGTCATGAGAAGCATCACCAAAATAAATACATGTCAATGTTGCCCTCTAGTTGGGGGCAATATGTGCCATTTTTGGTTATAAGACACCTCAATATGTACATTTCCACACCTGTTTTGTGTAAATAATATCGGCTAATGGGTTATGAATAAACCCATAAATACATACAATAACAAATTAAAAATAAGAAAAAAATCTAAAACGTTATTAGAATCATTTTACAATTAATTATAACAGAGGTCCCTATTAAAGGCAGATTAAAATAACGGTAACTTTTGTTCAGATAGTATTCCTAAAATTTTAATTAAATAGCTAAAAAATATTAAAATAAACAATACAACATTATTTTTTAATATTTAAAAATACAACAGTTAATTTAAATCTAGTGAATTGGTGCTACTAAACTTACAGACTGTTCATTTTCTTTTAAATAAAACGTCTATGTGTTTTGATATTATTAGAGTAGAAAATGATTACAGATTTTTCAGTTTAAGGAAATTGCTTTATAGAATTATAACGCCTTGACTGACCAACTTAGAGATGTACTGAATAATTCTATTTAGTTTATATTTTATAGAATAAACTACTACTTGTACCCTCACTGGCATTTTAACGATCCCCGACATATTTTTATTTTTTTTTAATATTTTTTGAAACTGTCATGGTGATTGTGTATTCCTTTAATTGTTTTTGTGTATTGTCACACATCTGAAGGTGACCTGTAATTAAATAATACTTATATCGAATAATACAAATAAATACTATAAATGAATAAAAAAAAACAGAAAATATGAAAAATAGCACGTTTTCTTGCTTTGTTCATTTTTGTATTATTTTGTATTATGATTTTATGATTTATTAATGAATTTTAATCGTTTTTTTAACATCGTTTTTTTTTGTTTTGTTAAAAAGTGTTACTGCTTTGATGCTGGGGTTTCATGGAAATAAAATGAGATATATTCTAGAAAATGCTGAATGATTCTTCTTGAAGCAGGTGCAATCTCTCCATTTGATTAATGTGGAAGTATTAAGTAAAAAAACATCCCGTGCGGTGCTGTTGCAAGTGCCGACAGTAAGTGAGCCTCAGGGCGGACCCTGAATTTAAGTCCAAATGAAGAAGCAAATATCTTGCTTAGGTCAGCGAAACAAAAACCTCCCATCTGTTTATAGTTACACGATGTGTGCTCTCCTTCACCCTCATGAGAATTTGGGTTAGATGTAATCAGAGGGAAATTAGAAGCTAAAGGTTAAAAAAAACAATACTTCTCAAACTGCCAACCTCAACTTGATGTGCACACTTTGAAACTGATACACACAGATCTTGTATTCCCCGTATAATATAAATCACATTATGGATTTATTGCAGCCTTCCTTGTCAGGAAAGATACTGAACTGTATTAAAACAAAGACTTACTGAACATGTATGACCCTCTAGTCCAGCGGTGGCGAACTCCGGTCCTGGAGAGCCGCAGCCCTGCAGAGTTCAGCTCTAACCCTAATTAAAACTCACCTGCCTGTATCTTCCTAGTAACCGTTCAGACCGTGAGTAGCTTGTTCAGGTGTGTTGATTAGGGTTGAAGCAAAACTCTGCAGGGCTGCGGCTCGCCAGGACCGACGTTCGCCACCCCTGCTCTAGTCCTTCAGCAGCCTGTCTTCCAAGTTCCTCTGTGATGGATGTGGCTTTACATCCATTCTGTTTATTTAGATCTAAACCGCTTGATTTCTTTTCCCCCTGTAGTGCTCTTGGAGTTCAAATGGATGAGAGAATTATTAGAGCAAAAAGCCCAAACAAAACAAGGTCTAAATATATAGCCATACTTTGAGATCTCGCTTACATCTTTGCTCTGCAATCAAGCAGAAACTGTACATCTCGGTTCCTTCCCACAAACCCAAACGTCCATAAAACATCCATAGTGAAAGCTTGATTAAAGTGAGATGTCATGATACAACACTATAAGGCATCTTTCAATTAGTTTGTTGGCTATTTCACAATACATGACCCAGTAGGGAAATTATAGATTTGATTTTCATAACAGGGTATTACAATCTCAATTGCATAAAATATGATGCAATATTTTTTTCTAGTCTCTGCTGGATAAATCGGTATGGAAGTGTTGGGAATGGGATAAGTGGCAGCAGACCTGTCTAGACAGTTTTGACATCTTCAATGCTTTATCTAATAGTTTGCATCAGAACATGGTAACTCCGGAGGACGTGACTAGCACTGTGTTTTTGTTGGAATGGTTATCTATTCGGAAGATGGAACAGCAGAGACAAACTGGCAAGGCTTTGCTCCCTTGGGCTCACTTGTCCAGAGTGAATGGAGTTTCAGCCTCAAAACACACCCAAGTCTTGAGCATTTAATCCCAAATTTAATGGGATTTGTCAAGTCAGAGCAGGAAAATAAAGTGAGTCAGGAGTATGTTTTTCATAAGTTTTCCCTTGACAAAAAATTGTCTTTTTTAAATCTATAACCAGTGGTTCAGTATTGGTTTCAGTATTTTATATTGAACATAAAATGGCAACCCAACACCGTACCAAAATTGCTTGTCATACAAATGTACAGATGCCATTAGAATAATTGTTAAAAATGTCAGAGAGAAGATAAAATAGTCATAAAAACTTCATTATGACTTTTTATAAAGAATTTATGCTGCATAGCTATATGCAGTTTTGGGGAAAGATACTTTTAAAAGTAATGCATTGTAATATTGCGTTACTCCCTAAAACGTAACTAATTGCGTTACTTAGTTACTTTTCATGGAAAGTAATGCATTACGTTACTTTTGCATTACTTTTTCTCATCTGAGCTGGGCTTGCTTGTTTGTTTTTAATATACAAAAAGTTCTAATTTTGGCAAATGTAAAAGTCCTTTCACACCAAAAGTGAAATGAATAAGCGTCAGGCTGAAGGAAATGCAAATTCACGTCTGTACAATAGAAGGTGCAGCTCAAACAAACCTTTCAGCTGTGCTGCCATTCTGGATTGCATGAAGAATAGGATGCAGGAGAAGAAAGTTCAGCACTCTTCAGCAATAAAAAAATTTTTTATTCATTTGAGGAATACTGAATCTGTTTTTGTGCAAGTGAGATGAATAGAGTCTGTTTCCGATTGGTTAGTCTAGAAATTGTAACGGGCTGAAGAATCACACGACAAGTAATCTCAATCAATACCCGGAGGGTGTATTTATTGGGGTGAGGGGTGCTCGTGAGAATGGTCCAGGTAGGTGCTCCGGTGCCGTTGAGTGCTCTCTTCCGTCTTCCCAGTGCAGAGGGTCCGTGCAGTGCTCCTGTGGGGAAAAATGAGAGGTGTTCCTTGCTTGTTTCCAGGGCGACGCTGATGAAGCTTCGGGATGCTCGTCACAAACTACAGTAAGCATTATATTTACACAGCGCACACAACGCCTCTGCACTGACTCACGATTTCGCTCAACATGCGGACAGGAGTGCTATCAGTCAATAAATGGGAAAACAGTAACTGGCGCTACTTATTTGAAAAAGTAACTCAGATATTTTCTTGTAAATTAAAAAGTACTGCATTATTTTACTAGTTACTTGAAAAAAGTAATCTTGTTACGTAACTCGCGTTACTTGTAATTTGTTACCCCCAACACTAGCTATATGGTTTGTAAATTGGCTACATTGATTAAAAACTTACTTTGGAACATGAAAGTGGATAGTAGTAGTTTTTGTCCATATAGTGAAAGTCAGTGGTGCTTCAGTGTTGTTTTAGCCCTCATTGACAATTATTTTATATAAAACAGTTAAAAATTTTTTTTGAAATATTATACTTTTTTTCCACAGAAGAAAGTTAGTTAAACAGGTTGGAACAGTGAGTAAATGATGAGCTAATTTAAATTTTTTGGTGAACTATCCATTTAATATTACATTATACTGTACTGAAGGTCCTTCGGTATCTGTATCAGTTTTTTTTTTGTTTTTTTTAAACACTTGTGCTTTAGATGATGGTTTTCTAGAGAACTTAAAATTCTTTGAGGAACTTTAGAAGAGTCATCCAGTTATGAAAGCTTTTTTAAATTCTAACTGAAACTTTAATTTTTCAGTGTGGTGAATTCAAATGATCTAATACCATATATGCAATAGATACACATGCTAGTGATAATGATTGCCAGTTAGGTATTGATCCTTATGTCCAGATTAAGTGCTTTTCATATGGAATTATTCCCCCTTTTGGTCTTGAATGGTTCATGCCTTTGGTCAGATTGCAGCTGCACATAAAAAAGAGAGATGCGTAGTTATATAAAATAAACCAAACATATTTTCCAAATTGTGAAATTAGAGGAAATGGCTTTTTGTGATGTTGGAAAGTATATTGGCTGTTTTTTTCTCCTGTCACTATTTATGTGATTCTATAAATAAAATAAACCAGAAAGACTTTTTGAGGGCCTATCCTGCAACTAAATTATGTCCAGCTTTCTCTGAAGTAAGAATGCTTACTTTGTTCATACTGTAAAATTTTATGGCCCTTCATTCTCAAAAGCACTAGGGGGAAAAAAGAAATGGCATAGTAGCTTTTCCGCACCAGCTTTCCAGTTTTGATTATTGGAAAGGCTGCATTCCCACAGCACCACAACCACTTTACATTTTCCACTGCTAGGCACTTTACACCTCTCGATCTCTATTTTATACACATGAACCAGTGGGAGAGAGTTTGCTCTAACACTAACCAAATACTCAGAGAGAATGGAAAGGCCTGTCATATGTACTGTATGTCATATTTTGTTTAATTTGCATTTTTATTTATAAAACGAATGGAAGTGTCACACCAATCAGGTGTCTGTTGGATATGCCCAAGAATTCCTAATAAGCATGCAGGAGTTCAGACGGACACTCCCTGCTCCATTAGATCTGCTTTTAAGTGTTTAGGTGTGGTCTGTGGACTCCGGCTAGTGTCCTAAACCTGAAGTGTCTCTCATTAGATAGGACAGGCTTGGCTTTGTAATGACACTCATTGAACTACGAGGCCATCAAAAGGTGCTTTGACTGCTGACACTTCACTTGAGAGGCCAAAGTAAACAACTTCTTTAAGTACTGGGTAAGGCATGTAGCCATTGGGAGTACTCATTAATTTATCTGTCTTTGTCCAGACCTTCATACCATGCAACCTCTATTTAGGTCAGAAACTGAAAACATGGTTTCAGAGTAAATGTTTTGTTTAAACTGAGTCTATTAGTGGTGTTGGTTATAATTCTTGGATACACATTCTTCTTCCAGACAAACTTTTAGTGAGTTACTCCTTCAACACCATTTCATGACATATGGATATTAACGAGACATCAAATCATGTGGCTTATTGAGAAGGGATGTCTTTTCTAATTTACCTGACTAACAATGTTTGCAAACAGCTTAGCAACTGCCTAAAACACCTTAGCAACCACCTAGCAACCCTTAGTTACTACCCACAAAGCCCTAGCAACAACCAACACCCTAGTAACCACTCATAACGCCCTAGAAACCACAAATGGGCATCTCCAGTATGGTAGTCAGGCACACTAACAAGGACGCTATAAGACCGCAGCCGCTAGCGCCAGTCGCTAATGCGCCTTTTGAGGCCAAGGGAGTGAGGTTTATCTTCACAGCTCTTACTAGCCTCCATTAAACTAGGATCCACACAGAACATCCTAGCTACAACATAACAATGCCAT
The DNA here is from genome assembly GCA_018155175.1 of Sinocyclocheilus anophthalmus. Taxonomy (NCBI): domain Eukaryota; kingdom Metazoa; phylum Chordata; class Actinopteri; order Cypriniformes; family Cyprinidae; genus Sinocyclocheilus; species Sinocyclocheilus anophthalmus. The sequence continues at coordinate 477,913 of JADLZN010006986.1, forward strand.
GGTAACCACACAGCAAAGCTCCCCAAGCATATCTGGGTAAAATCTTAGAAACATGGGAGTGGGTTATTTTGGCAGTGTACCGATATAAACATCCTGGCAGCAAGGTTTGTGCCTGTATAATGTTTAAACGTTTATATACTGAAAGGTGTCACAAAAAATTCACGTGACTGACAAATTAATCATTGCATTATGATATATTGTTTTGCATCCACACCCTTCATTTAAGTAAAATGACTGAAACTACATAGTGAAATTATTTTGAATTTTGGATCACATTTTCCTCCACAGTAGGAGTTGTTTTCTTCCCACAAAGTGTGCTGGATAAAGAAAAAGGTTATCAAAACTGTTTTCATAAAGACATTCCACAGTGAATGCATACTTCCGAGGCTACAGTTAATTTGTCTGAATGGTTTATTGCATGTATACAGTACTGCAGATGTTCATTCACATCTGCAAGGGTGATGGATCAGTCCAAATCTACCATCGGCCACTGCTTGCAATAATATAAACCTTGAACCATCTATAAGTCCATCAATAAGACTTGCTTTTGAGATAAAGAGGGAGGTTTGAACGATATTATAAATCAAGATAGCATACATGGTTTGCATTAGGTTTTGGCTAAAAATTTAGATCTTTTCTTCTCATTAATCAAAGGAAATATTAGTGAGCTCAACTGGCATTGTATTAGACTATACAGACAACTATATTAGATACATGGAGAAGCATGGCTCTGTTTATCTGTTTCAGAACTGCTTCAGTTCATTTCGAGAAGCCACTTTACCACTCAGCAACCAACATACTTAGCAAACCACATTTTTCCATCTCACGCTAATGGTTGCAGGGCATAGTATCTCCTAAGAAGTTGATCTCAAAGAACTTCTTAAATGCAGCTCATAAAGATGAGCTGAAAATCCCACAACCTGAGATGGGTTTTATTGCATTTGTGAGGTTTGCTGTGAGATCAGTCCTGCTGGCGAGAGAACGCCATCATAAATGTAAGGAACATTTCTTCCTTTGTAATCTCCCCAGAGGTCACAGATCCATGGAAAAGACAGAAGAGATTCTGTGATATTTCCAACACTAAGGTTTGCATTGTGAGCACTGGATTTAACCAAATTACTGACTAAAGTGATGCCACTGAAAGTCAATGTCTGAACTTTTCCTTTGATGTCCATTTCCACCTGTTTCAGGCCAAAAGATCCTTTGGCGGATAGAACAACTTTTTCATAATATTCATTAAATAGTAATCATCGAAAAATATGTGTGTGTGTGTGTGTGAATTCATTTATGTATTTATTATTTTTTGTTTTGTCCAATTACTTTGCGGCCATAGGACAAACAGTTTGGAGAAAAGGTTTTGTTTTGTTTTGTTTCTCATCAAATTTAGTTTGAAATCAAACAATAATTAACAGACTTTACTTCTTGAAGCCTCCATTTTGCAAGAGCCTTTGACTTTAAACTATAGGGCAGGACTTTCAGTATCTATATGAACTATAGCTGTGTATTTTCTGTGGATCACTGACAAGTTGCCTGGCACATCACTAAAGCTAAATGGCAACGCTCTAAATATTTATTTGAGCTGAAACTGGCAGTCTGCTTGACATTCAATCCAAATACAGCAGCTATGATCGATTATGTAAAAACAGCTCTCTCTTAATTCCCTTAGCTGCTTACCTTTAACATCTGAGACATCATATGATTTATGGTCAATCACTGGAGGGATAATTGGAACGGCTTCAGGGCTGCAAGATGTATGGTCTATTTAACTTAATTCATGACTTAATGAAGATAATTAAAAATTCAGTGTCCTGTAAATGGAAATCTTTTTTTCTTGAAATTCAAGTTGAAAGTGTATTTGTCCATTTAATTCTTCCCAGTCCAGACAACTGTGCCAGGCAGATGGCAAGAAGATTCAGTTCAAGAAGACTGATATCTCATACTGTAGTTTATTGTGGCAAAATGGATTTCTGAACCCACTATTGAGTTACGTGGCACTCCTTTAATACCGATTAAGAAACGTCCTGTTCTTCAGGTGAATATTTAACCAGAATCAATCGCAACTGCTGTGACCCTTCAATTACTTCTGCAGATTTGAGGCAGTGCGCTGTATCAGCTCTGTGAGTTTATACTGGACCATATCTGTCTTGTACTCTCTCACAGACACATGTGGACAATCTGAGATCAGATCTATGCAGGAGAAGTGATTGCTTTTGTTTTTGTACTGTCAGTCTCCACAAAAGAATCTCTATCCTTGTGAAGCTGACTGTAATTTATTGGGACTGAGTTTATGCTCAGTTTAGTTTGATGTATTTTTTTAGGATCAATGATTTTGGTTCCAGGAAAACCAAATAAAAAAAAATGAGCAGGTGCTTTTCATTTATCGTTCATATGCAAGACTGAAGCAAGCCTGTCTTTTACAATCAGCATAAAATCATTGAATAATGGATTTTTCAAATGTTTTCTTGGTCTCGCCGGAAATATAAGCATTTTCAATAGCAATGGCCCATGTGTTATATCAGTTTTATTTGTGGACACATTTTTTTTTAATTATTATTATCTTATTTACACCAACAGCCTCATCAGTAAAGCTCTTCGACTCTTCAGTGACACCAAATCAGAAATGTGTCACTTTTAACTCATATTACACTGGAAATCATTTAGAAATATACTGTGGGTGTAAAGCACATTGGTATATTCTGCCGCAAAAGTCATCTGCAAAATAAAGTGATTTTTAATTCTAATTGACAGCCCTAGTTTTATATTTCAGCTACTTTAAGTCACAACCCACTGGATCCTACTTAAGTAGGTTTAATGATTTATTGGAAATCACTGTTTGGTGTGACATGAAGGTTTTTTCTCTGAATAAATAGCAGCAGAATGAGTAATGGTGTTTTTTACCATTGTATTGTGTGCATCTGAGAATTGTATTCTGTAATTTAGGGAAGTCTCAGTGTGTCCTTATTAATGCAATTTAATTAAATGGTTTAAGATGAGCCTTAACCCACACCTGGCAGCAGTTTAGACTGCCTCACTGACACAAAGGCATTCGCAACAGAGAGTAAGACATGCAGTGACCTTCCTTTCATCTGACTCTCAAAACTAACATGAAAAGAGACGCTTGAATCATGTCCAGCTGCACCTTTTAAACTTCCCTCAACCTTCATATTGTTACGGGGCTGACAAGACGTGAGACGTGCGGATCCATGTGCAAGCTTTTATTTAAAGCAGAAGAGGTCAGAAACACAGGCAGGGTCGAACAATGGCAAACAGGTATATGGCGGGCAAGACACAAGAATAATCCTAGTCTTTTACCGCTTTTCTGCTGTTCAGAGTGGGCCGGAGCTTGGAGCTGGCAACGTCTGCGAGAGGATGGATGCCAGGTCCATGTGGCAGTGGATATAACTGGGGCACGGAGGCAGGACCAGCGGAGCAGAGAGCCAGGGCGGAGCCGGCAGTACAGGTGGAGATGAAGACCACCACGGCGAAGCAAAGGACCACCAGAGCCAGACAGTAGACCGAGCAGAAGACCACCATGCGGAGCAGACGGAGCAGGGAGGCCCCCCACGGCGAACCAAACCGATCAGAGATCATGGCAGAGCTGTAACATAGATAGAGCAGATCATACACACAGACATGAACGTGTGATAGATAAGGCTGATTGTTCAGACAGCTCCTTGCTGGGCCGGGACATGAGAAAGAGTTTCATAATGACCTCCGTAGCCAGTGACAGACAGCAGAGAGTTCAACAGATGGTCTCCAGCCTTGAACAGGATGGGTAGATAGTTCAAAAACGGCCTCCATGGCCGTGACGGAAAGGACGGCAGAGTTTCACAGACGTCCTCCATAGCCGTGGACAGGGTATTGAACTATTATTCACAGACGGCCTCCTTGGCCGGAACAGAATAGGCAGGGAGTTCATAGGCGGCCTCCTTAGCCGTGACAGGACAGGAAGAGAGTTCACAGACTGCCTCCATAGCCGTGACAGGACAAGCAAGAAGTTCGTAAACAACCTCTATAGCCGTGACAGGACAGGAAAAGAGTTCACAGACGGCCTCCATAGCCATGACAGAACAGGCAGAGAGTTCATAGATGGCCTCCATAGCTGTTACAGGACAGAAAGTGAGTTCATAAGCGGCCTCCGTGGCCGATTCAGGGCTGGTTCACAGACAGCCTCTGCGGTCGGGTTGAGACAGGACAATTGTTCACAGATGGCCTTCGTGGCCGGTTCAAGACAAGACGAGAGTTCATCAACGGCCTCTACAGCGCTCGACCATCCTTGCTCGCTGGTTAATAACAGTCTGCAGTGTCCATACCGCCATGTCCAGAAAACATGAAAAGCTGCTTGATCCTTTGTGGTCGATTATCTGTTACGGGGCTGACGAAACGTGAGACGTGCGGATCCATATGCAAGCTTTATTAAAGCAGAGAGGAGGTCAGAAACACGGGCAGGGTCGAACGGTGGCAAACAGGTATATGGCAGGCAAGGCATAAGAATAATCTTAGGGCTAGCGAAGGTCAACGGACGGTGAACAGAATCAAAATGGGTGAGACTAAAGGGATAAATCCAGAAAACCAGGCAAAGATCAGAAACCAAGAAAACAGACAGGGCAAGACTAGGCCTGGGAAACTAACGAGGTCTCTGTAAAGTAGCTATCACTGCTGGTGATAAGCGCATACAATACTCGGCAGTTTGATAGGAGTCAGATTTAGTGATATATAGTGAATGTGTGATTAGATACAGCTGTGTGCAATCAGTGCTGTGTGCAATCAGTGCTGTGTGCAATCAGTGCGGTGTGCAATCAGTACAATGGATGATGGGATATGTAGTCCGGGATGATATGCAACAGTTTGTGTAGTGCGAGAGTCAATGTAATGGAAAGGGTGACCTCTGATGGCTAGCAGACGTTCATGAAGTTCATGGACTGGATTCGTGACACATATCCTCTAGAAGAACTGATACAGCGTTTGTTGCATGCTTTCCCTCTTATTTTTAACTACATATTTCCTTGTCCTTGTCACTTTGGATAGATTCCTGTGTTGTTCAAGATGCAAGATACATCTGATACTGCAAGCACATATGTCATGTTTGGACTCTTATCTATCTATCTATCTATCTATCTATCTATCTATCTATCGTCTATCTATCTGTCTGTCTATCTATCTATCTATCTGTCTATCTGTCTGTCTGTCTGTCTGCTGCCTTCTTTTTGGCTGTAAACATAACAAGGCTTTGCCAATGGCAAAAAAGTTTGTGTTGACCAGCTTTCCTTTTAGTTAAATAGTAAACTTATTAAAGTTGTAAGAATTCAGTAATTTTGGCTTCCTTAAATTCAAATTTGAATTGCAGTTCAGCTTCCTGTTTTTTTTCTCAGTTAAAATGCACTAAAAATTCAATTAAATTTAAAAGGTGTTTTCAGTTCAATTCTGAATGGCACTCAACTTTCCCAGTTAGTGCTCTAAAAATTTAATTAATTACTAGCTAAGTACGTCTTTAACAGAGTAATCTGATTTCTGTATTAATTACGCTCTCTTAGAATGTTGCATTACTTATTAATTATTTTCTAAATCCCATATCGATCTCAATCAGTTGAACAATACAAGGATAGACATGAAACTGTTCTTTAAATTATTTCAAATAAATAATATAAAATTGCATAAATTATTCTTGAACTGACCAAAGTAATTAAAGGGTGAAGGTTACATTAAAAACATACATTTTAACATTAGATGTTACATTTTGATGTTAAATCCACTCTTGTTTTATATAGAATTGTTCTAGTCCATACAGTATTTAATGCAATTTCATCAAAAGTAACTGCAGTCGAATTACAGAAAAATTAAGAGTAATCCCTTACTTTACTTTTTCAAGGAAAAAGTAATTAAAGTACAGTAACAATTATTTAGTAATGCAATACACCCAACACTGTTCCCAGTGGCCATAATTAAAAGAAAAACTCAATGTAGTAAAAGCAAAAGAGACCAGAATATGAGCACACTTTTGAAAACCTCCACTGTTCACTGTTTTGTTTTGAGTGAACATTTCATACAACATTTGGTCAACTTCTCAGCATCAATACCTAAGAGAGGAGGCGCAGAGGCAGACAGGAGGGTGGGACTGTGGAGGCCTGCCCTGGACACAGCCGATGGAGACATAATAGGAGAGTCAGAGCCACGAGAAACTACATGTCTGTCAGTGCCGACAGAGAGAAAGGGAGAGAGAATGAAATTACTTGATTCTGATGCCATGACACACAGCTTATTTAAATAGCTACTCAAGCCCACAGCAGCAGTTGTTCTCTCCTGTTGCATAATGGACATGCTGAGAGTCAGTTTATCCTGTTTTGTTTGCATGATCTTATTTCTTTCTATTTGAGTGAGGTCTCTAACACATTGCGCTTGGACAATGCTATCCGACTGGCTGAGGTTAGTGCTCATATTTACTTTCTGGACTCAGCTGGTCCCAAGTTTGGGTGCTGGGAATACACGTTTCCGCTACTATCACAGAAACTGCTACACCTGCTTCGGTGGATATCAGGGATACAACACAGGACACCTGGGGGCAGGTGAGTGTTACTGGATTCACCGTGAATCGATTCAGATTCCGCCTGGTTAAGGGAATAATCTTTACTGTTACATAGCATTGGATTTTCAGGTTTTTGCTATTTTATTTTGTGGTTTTGATTTTGTTTTTACTTCTGAGAGCCGGAAAGGGGTGGAACGCATTAGTTTAATGACTGTGTGAATCCAGAGAAATTCTGAGACAGAGCTCAGTCGTGCTGTATGATTTGGTAATGTCTTGGCTGTGACTAAAGGAGCTTCTTTCAACACTCATAATTCACCGTGAAGGACTGGAGGCGATAATGCCTTCACTATGAACAGATGTCAGATGTGTAACAAAACAAATAATAAGCTGGTACATTGGTGTTTTGCCAAATACTATAAGAACGGCTAATGTTTTGTTTTCAGTTTTAGGAACCTGCAACTAATTAAAACTATGCAATTTTGACAACTTAGTCTTTTCAAGTAACATTTCACTTGCACTTTTTAAGGCTGTGTTGAATATTAATTTCTGGAATTGAATTTATGGATTTGCTCTAAATTGCGGGTTTGGGAGTGTAAGGGAGACTGTCAGAATGTAACCAATCAATGGAACACCTTGAGTTTGCTTTACCAGAGTTTAGCTTCCAGCATTTGTCATCCTAGAATTCATTACAATGATAAGAAAGAAAATTGCGTTTTCTACCATGCCTGTTATTAATTTGGTGAAAATAGGGTCGGTTTTGCATATAACAAATGATTTCTATAGTCTTTGGGATTAGTGAGTCTCATAAAACTCTCAGGGTTACATCTTCTGCACCACCTACACTGTAAAAAATTATTTTGTCATTTCAACTCAACTTTTTTTTTGTAGACACAACTAAATTTATAAATTGTTCATACAACAAGTAAATGTATGTTTATTGGCCCTCAACTAAGCTGAAAGTTGAAGCTAAAAGGTTGTTTCAACTCAAAAACGCATGTTGCAACCGCTGCATCACACTGAAACAATTACTAAACATTTTAAGACAGTGGCGTATCAGAGTTTTTTAAGTTGACTCAACAAATTGTTTTTTACAGTGTATGAAGCTGACACATGCTAAGATCATGTAAATCATACAGCTAGACAAGAATGTTCTGGCATAGTGTTTTCAACTTCCATTCTTTCTCTCTTTGCCAAATTGGTGCTGTAGAGAATCTTCATAGCAAGATGTGAAAGACAAAAGCGCTTGTGTTGTGAGTTTTTTAAGTGTAAACTAATTTAAGTGAGCAGTCCAACACTGCAACTTCTTTTTTCCTCACAGTGTCATATAAGTTGATTTCTGTTAACTGTGGGCAAAACAATTAAAGAATCACCAAGGTTGCATTCATTTACAACAGTAAAAATGGAGATATTGTGAAATATAATTTTAAATAATTGTTTTCAATTTATTATTTATTTCTGGAATGGCAAAGCTGAATTTTCAGCATCATTACTCCAGTCTTCAGTGTCACGTGATCCTTCAGAAATCATTCTAATATCCTGATTTGCTGGTCAAAAACATTTATTTTCATTATCAATGTTGAAGAATTGCTGTTAAATTTTTTTGTCGAAACTTGTGATACTTTTTTTCCATGATTCCTTGATTCTTTCTTTACATAGAAAGTTCAAAAGAACATTTATTTAAAATAGAAATCATTTTCCTCATCACTGACAAATTCTAGGCAGTTAGATAGTGTCTCTTCCCTTCTTCCTCTCTTTCCTTTTCCCTTTCCTTTCCTTTCCTTTCCTTTCCTTTCCTTTCCTTTCCTTTCCTTTCCTTTCCTTTCCTTTCCTTTCCTTTCCTTACCTTACCTTACCTTACCTTACCTTACTTTACCTTACCTTACCTTACCTTACCTTAAACGGAGAACGGGTCTTGAATGAACGTGCTCCAGGGTAATGCTCTCTTACACGGAATGCAAGATTAAGGAGAACAGTGTTTTGGATTAAAGGGAGGCTGTTTGGCATAATCAGGCTGCAGTCAGAGATGTCCATTATTTTTCATTCCTAAGAATTCCTCTGATCCTCTTTATTTATGAATATTGGACTAATATTTTGCGTCCTGATTTGCTATTTGATGTACCTGCTTTACTCCAACAATGTGGAAGACAGACTTAGATTTTGGCACCACAGAACCTCACATTTTTAAGCTGCGCCTACCTGGCAAACTGAATGTGATAGTCTTCACATAAGCCTGTAATGTTTGTAATACAGATAGTAATGCATGATTAAAGCATGGCTCGCATCTATGATATCAAGCCAGATCTTTGCTAAACTTCAAAGCAAAGTTCAGTGATCTTAACTCAGTGTTTCAGAGGTTATCATGATAAAAAAGCAGTTGTTTTTCTAATCTGTAGACCTGAGGAGTTCACGCTCACATATGTTGTTGATTTTACCTTCTGATTCAATTGCAGTATCCCAGCTGTACCTCACATAACTGCAGGACTTTGAGGGCCAAACAACATAACATTTGTTATTTTGGTTGTGATATTTGCTTGGGTGGTTTTTTCCCGTCTGTCTAAGTATAACACATGTGCGCAGTGGGTTCCAGAAGTCTGAGACCACATCGAAGTTCTGAGATTTTAACCTGGAAATAAACATAGTTTTAAAGTTTGACATGAATTGAAAAAGAAATCTCAGGTTCTGCACTTTTTCTAGGTCACTAAGCAAATGTGTGGCATTGATCTCAGTGAATGTACATTCTGTCAGATGTTCTTGTTTCCATTGAAGCTCAAGATGTTCTTCGGATCTCAAATCATTCTGAAAAACATGATCATCAGGTTTAACACAAACGTGTGGAGTTCATGCAGCTTGAGTGCTGCTGTTATTAAAGCAAAAGAAAATGAACAAAATAAGATTCTGAAATTTATGATTTTTTAAAAATTTAATTAGTGTGATAATTAATTTGTAATTATATTATTAGCACATAATTAAAAACACAATTTACATGTTTTTCTGCATTCTGCGAAGAATTGCATGAGTCTGTAGAGAGCCCATGGGCCGCTGCTGGCTCCACATCTGGGCTGTTTTATGAATTGCTGTATTTCATAAGTCTGGTTTGAAATCTCTAGTCTCTCCTATCATTTTTTTTTGGGTGTTGTTGGACAGGCTTGATTTATCCATAATACCACGCTGTGATGAGCTGCACTAAAAAGTAAAACTTAAACGTAAAAGTTAGTGTGGCTCGATCAGACTGTGAGCAAGGATACAAACAGTTGTGAAATGTTTTTGCTGACAAATATAAATATAAGCACAGACAGGAGAAAGTATTTTATTTTAAAAAGTACACTGTACACCAGTTGTAAATAAAACAAAGTTTATTGTAGTATGTTTTACAAGAAAAAAACGATTTCAGTCTTTATACTTCAGAATTTCATGTTTCTTTGTTATTATTTGTGAAATTAACTAGCAATTTCTGAGTGAAAATTGTTTCACCACCGTTTTTTTTCTTCAGTGCACACACTTAATATTTATTTATATTTATATTCATGGTGCTATTTTGCCCTCTGTTTATATTATATCAAGCATGTGTCCCTTGTGTCAGATAATCAAATATGGATTTCATCTAGTTCTTGGCTGTATGCTATTACATTCCATTTGCAGTGTAGCTGTTTGTCTGGTAGCAAAACAGAAATTATCCATTATTAGTAACCGTTATCTAAAGTAAACTACATATTGAAATATTGAAAATCAGCCTATAACCACTGCTTTAACCGTCATACAAATCTAAACCAGATTTGTTGTTATATGTCATTGTGGTTTAAATAACTAAGAGATAATGTACAGTCAGCCGGTCCGCTCACCCTGAAGGGGTTTATTTTGGGATAATGACCAGCTGACTGGACATTATCCCACTTATTTCACGGCTTCTTACCAGATAAATAAATATGTGGACATAAAATACTGATTTGAGGTTTAAATTTGTAGATTGGCTTTAAGCTTTTGCTAATAACAACAGTCCATTACAAAAGAAGAAAACAATCCGCCTAGCAACAAGACACAACATTAAAATATTAATTTACAATTATAATTATTATAAATCTGCAATCTAAGATACTTTTTCTGATATTTAGCTACAATATAACACACCTTTCTCTATTTTCTGTCTAAATGCCTGGTTTAAAGTTTTAAGGTTCAGTCTTAATCTGTAAAACCACTGCAGTTAAGTGGACCATCTCTTCCATCTCCCTGGCTAGTGGTATGTTTGCTTGAAATGATAATTTAAGGCATGAATTATAAAAGTGAACCTAGTTTTATACTCGTATAATGATCTGAAGATGAACGGTACATGCTTAAATGAACTTAAACCACCTTCACACATTAATTCTTCACAGGAGAGTATTTTATAACAGTATTGGAGTACTTGTGGAGTTCAGACTGGACTATTTAATGCATAAATGAGTCTGATTTGTTTAAATTTATCTCCAAAATATAAGCAGTTATGGGGACGCCTCATTATAGTTTGCAGTAACTCATACTTTGAATTATCCTCTCCTTGGATTCTTCTATTTTTGCCATGCATTCAAAAGCAAAAGTCTCTCTGGCTCTACAGTAAATATATTTTAATGTATTGGTATAATTTGTCCTGCAAATAATTCTTGCTTACAGAATACTGGCCATTTCTGCATATGCTCTAAGGAGATTGAAAAAGTTTGCTTACTTTAAAATATTATTCAGTCCTCCATTAATTGTCCAAAACGTTCATTAGCCAATTCATTTATTGATAAAGAGGATTAAAACAAGTACTAGAGAAAATTTTCTCATGGCTTTTTCACTGTATCTCTTGGAAAGATATATGAAACTATTGGACAAGCAGTCCTGTGAAGGGAGTATATGAATGGAGTAGTTAAAATTAAAAATGAAAATTATGTCATTATTTACACTCAAACCCCTAATGCTCTTAGTTTTTCAATGTAACACAAAAATTAGTTAATTTAATTATTATTAATTCATTCTATAACTAACATTAAATTATATTTACCCTTTATTTTCATTTAGATCAATGCCGAAGTAGATATTGAAACAAATAGCAAACTAACATCTACTCCCTGAATCAGTTCCATGTGTATGTTTGTAAGTTCATACTAATGTTACAGATCCATATAATATCACTTTAACACTTCAAGGCCCTTTTGGTACATAAGTTGCAGCTCACAGCAGCACAGAGCTCATAACTCTGACACAGTCTGCTGGCATTACAGTCTCTCACCAGCAGGGCTTTCACAGGCCTGCTACAGATCTCTGATCTCTCTTAGATCATCACTGGACCTGCACTAGACCCTTCTGCATCTATTCCTTAAACACTCAGTGGGATCCACAGGGTCATGAATGTAAACTGAGTATGAAATGGAAGTAATGAAGGTAGACTGTATTGAGTCAAACATACTTGCTTTTCTTTTCAAAATGTCAGATCTATTCAAACTCAACTGTTATTCTGCTGCCATATTTTATGACAGCGTTTTGACCTTTAAATGCACCATAAATAGTTAACAAAAAATGAATCCTGTGTTTCAGATTGTCAGCATTGATCCTTACTGATTGTTCTGCTTTAGGAAAAGCTCTGTTACTGTAATTAAATTAAGCATAGGCACCCTGACTTTAAAGGTCAGGGTGATTGCAAGACAGGACAGGACAGTCTGACAGGACACAAAGAGCTTATTCGCTCTGAGATCTTCATTATGTGCAGATTGCACATTTCCACATTTTCATAAATGCACTTAATCTAATAGCTTTTTGAGTTGCCTACAAGCAGTTTTAAAGGGATAGTTTGGCCAAAAATGAAATTGTCAGCATTTACCCACACTCGTGTCAACCGTCTGTGAAACACAAAAGATATTTTTAAAAAAAATTGTCTCAGTGCTTTTTTTTTTTTTTTAAGTACGTGTATAAAAATCATTATGTCTATGGAATGCCCCCATAATGTGTGTGTGTGTGTTCATACATACATTTAAATTTTTTCATTTTTGGATGAACTATCCTTTAATATCATCAATGAATTACTGACAAAAATGTTAATTGATTAAGGGTTTTCTGATTTCTAAAGCAATAAAAAGGATGAAAAATGTGCATTATGACAATAATTCTTGTCCTTAAATGCAAGAACAGCCTCCTTTAAGGGGGAAGTCGTGGCCTAATGGTTAGAGAGTCGGATTCATAACCCAAAGGTTGCGGGCTCGAGTCTCGTACCGGCAGGTATTGTAGGTGGGGGGAGTGAATGTACATCGCTCTCTCCCACCTTCAATACCACGACTGAGGTGCCCTTGAGTAAGGCACTGAACCCCCAACTGCTCCCCAGGCGCCGCAGCATAAAAAATGGCTGCCCACTGCTCCGGATGTGTGTTCACGGTGTGTGTGTGTGTGTGCACTTTGGATGGGTAAATGCAGAGCACTAATTCAGAGTATTGGTCACCATACTTGGCCACATGTCTTTTTTTCCCACTTTTTTAATTAAACAATTTTACTTAAAACATACTGTTGATGAAAATGTGATATTAAACATACACTATTTTTTTTAAAAAGAATAAAGGAGAAAATGTAGAAAGATTAGAATAAAATTAATTATTTCTATTAATTATTTCTATATCTATGATTCATTATTCACCTAAATGTATGGATTAATAATAAATGACAATTTCATCTATTTCATCATCATCATCATCAAAAAAAAAAAGATGTCTTAAAACTTTGATTCATTGTATCAACAGTGTTGTAGAGCTGCCAGCTATTGATTTTGACTTCAGTTAAAAAGAAACAGAACAGCATCTGACACAGCAAAATAAACGGTTTTGCATATGGCTTGGAGTGGACAAATTAATTAAGGAAGTTAGAATGACTTATGCTTTGTTTTCTTTGGTGAATGCTTCGAAAACTTGTGCAAGAATCAAACCACATTCTAACATGTGGCCTCGTGTGTTTGCTTTTTCCTCCTCAGATATTGATGAGTGCCAGGTTCACAACGGAGGCTGCCAGCATAGGTGTGTGAACACCAGAAGCTCGTACTACTGCGAGTGCAACCCGGGCTTTCGTCTGCACATTGATGGCCGCACCTGCATAGGTGAGTCTTTCGGGGGTCGAGAGAGGTCACTGACAGACTGGCCTGCATCCAAACGTTTAGAGAGTGTAATCATCACGGCCCAAGAAAAAGTTGCTTAGAACGGCTTTCTCTTCAAAGCTAGCAGGGGTCTCCACCTTGAGCTCTGTGTATGAGGGGGAATCAAAGAGCCTCTTGTTTTCTTAATAGTGGAATGTTTGCTACTGTTCTGTACTGTACGGGTCTTGTCATGGTGAGTTTGTGATAGACCTTTGAGATAGACCAGACCAGGAACCAACTGTTCTCTTGCCAGGCCCACTATCAAACCATCACATCTATTCAAATGTGACTGTGGTGTAGAAGGTTTCAGGGGAAACCCAACAATTCCGTTTTCAAAGGAAAACCCTGTGGGAATAAACAGTTCTTGCAAGCATATCAATTTAGCTAATGGTGTTTGGATAGGGTTTTTTTTTTTTTCTCAAATATGTGGCAATAACAATGGATTTTATATAGTACCATTCCAGAGCTCAGGAATTTCTTTATAGAAACTTTGAAAACATTTAACCGAGCATAGTAAATACAAATTACAATGAAGATTCCAGTCAAATACCTTCTTCAAAGCCAATGCCATGCCGCACAACAAGCCCTGTGCTTCATCTTCTATGCTGCTGGGATGCCACATGTCAGCTGAAAAAGACTTTATTTGGAAATGCTGTAGCTTTCTTTCCTTGTAATATGGTTATAATGTTGTGTTTTTCTGTGTGTGCTCTTGGGTTGAAATTGGGACTCTCGGCTCTGAGATTTGCCAATTTATTTCCAAACACCCAGTTTTATTTGTGTAAAGTGCATGACATTCCATCAGATTACTGAATAAAGGAATGTTTTGGGTAAATGGTACGTATATTCAGCAGCATCTGTGATATGCTCTTTATTACCATAGAATAGTTTGCTAACAAAAAACAGAAAATGTAAGTTTATATATTATGATAGTATTTATTTCTATTTTTATATTAGCTGTAATTTTTCATTTCAATTTAATTTTTGATTACGCTTGTAGTAATTTTGTGGATTTAATTGTTCATATGTCTATTTAGATTTAATTAATTTTTATATTATTTTTAGTAATCGTAGTATTATGTATTTGAATTTATTTCAGTTAGTTGCCAGGCAATACTTCTAAGTTTAAGTTGAACTTTTTTAAGTTTTTCATTTAATATTTATATTTGATTTGATTTCAGCTTTATTTCAATTTAGTTTTAACAATAAGAACACTGAAATACTGTTGTATTTACTAAAAAAAGTCTGAATTTTTATCAACTGCTTCAATCGTAATCAACTGCTTGTCAGATATTCTGATGATTGAGCTCAACTTGTATTAAACCTAGAACATTCCTTTTAATTTCCAAGGCAGTTTGACATGGGAAAAAAAGCTAATTTCATTTGTATTCCAGATGCATTCTGGGATCTGTTCACTTTGCTGAGAGTCTGATGCAGTAGCAGCATTGTCGTTCATTCTGCTTTAGCTGAATCAGCAGCTAAATCATTTACTTTCCCAAGAGACCTAAAGAGTCCAGGGCTGTGAGCTCCAGTCAGGCTTCATGCTCGTTTATCAGTTTTTTCCACTATCAAACCAACTCTTCTATAGAACCACTATCTGAATCAAAGTTAAATGGGATGGAACACAGCACTAGAATGAACCAGAAACAGATGCCACTAATTGATCAATGAGGGTTTTATACAGGATCATTTGGTTTTGGTTAACAGTAATTTGAGAAGTTGGTAATCTTGTTGATACCTCATGCCAGAAGCTTATTAAGTTGTGAATTATGACTGACAGATAAATCCTTAATTATTTTAAATTCACTCAAGGGTTTTCTGCCAAAAGTAATACTATCATTATCCTTTATTAGACACACTCTCATAACCAAAATGTAAAGATTTTTCATTTTTTCAACCACTTTCCCACTACACCACTTCAAAAAAATGATCCTGTTTCAACAAATTATCACTTTTATTTGATCAATGATTTGAAAAGAGAGACAGTTGTCTGATTATATAGGATTTTATATGACGTTTTCAAATATGTTTTGGATAGTGTGCAAATATTATATGGCAGTATTTTTGAGGACAGATGGCTCACTCCACCACATTGAGGAAAAACGATAGCCTGTTATGACAGTATATAATTTTTATATTTATATTTATTTTTTATATATATATTTAGTCTCACTGCTGAAATTAGTCTGTGTCCTTGAAGACAGTGCTAAGCAAGTGCTTCAGTGCTAAGATTGTGGTGTGAGTATATCCTCCTTGTGGGGTGAGACATTTGACTGTGATCACATTATACTGTAAGTGCGATTGTGACGTCCATTTACATTTGATTTTTTTTTATTTTTTCATGTGGTCAGTTAGGCGCACGCTTGTCTGAAATATATTATTCCAAAATGATAGACTGGTGTGGATTTTTTTTTTCAAATAAATATTCAGCAGTTTCTGCTGAAGGTTATACAGAAAACACTGGAAAATAGTTAAAATGTGTTAGACTGTGATTCCGAAGGTCTTTCATCTAAAAGTAATAAGTACTTAAACATGTCATAGACATACAGTACTGTTCAAAGGTTTGGGATCAAGATTTACAGAACATGATACATTTTAACTTCTTAGTTTTGTGTGTGTTCAGAGGAAATAGTTCCTTCCCTAAAACAACCAATTTTTTTCACGATCAAGATTCTTAGTCATATATAAGTTCCTCTAAATAAATAATATGTACTATACCATTCAAAGTTTGGGTCCAGTAAGTTGTTGTTGTTTTTTCCCAGTAAAAATTCATTAAATTGATTAAAATAAAATACATTTATAATATTACAAAAGTTGCTATTTCAAAATAATATTTTATTAATACAAAAAATAAAAACATTTTTTCTTGCAGCAATATTAACAAAAAAATCTAGGCAAAAATATTCAGCAGCACAACAGTTGTCAACATTGGTAATAATGACAAATGTTTATTAAGCATAAAGAATGATTTCTGAAGGATCATGTAACAAAGAAGACTGGAGTAAGGGGGGACGTGTGGCGAACTTAGGCTCCGAATAAATTACATTTTACATTTGTAATAAAACAAGCTTGGTGAGCATAAAAGACTTTCAAAAACCTAAAACAATTTAAGTACCTAAATAATCTGGGTACTAAGCCTAACCTAAGGACAGTAATTTAGAAAACAAAGCAAAACATGCAGTTCTTCTCCTGGATATGTTTTACTTTACTAAGTGCCTCAAATAAAACTCTTTCAAAGATTTGATGCTACTAATCTTGCAAAATTTGAAAAATAAAGTGATTATTTGATCCTCAAAAGCACTTACGTGATTACGGCAACAGCAGCAGTGTCACGAATCCGGTCTGTGGCCTTCCGGCCGATTGCCACCAAAGGTCGCTCTTCCATTACATTGAATCTCACACTACACAGACTGTTACAGTTCCCATCATCCATTGCACTTACACAGCTGAATTCACTGATCACACAGCCTTCACTAATCACACGCTCAACTGAGAGCCATTACTCACTCTATTTAACACCCACTCAGTTCCTGTTCAGATCGCCGAGTATTGTCTAGAGTTTTTCACTCCCCTAGTGTTAGCTGCCTTACCGAGCCATTCTGTGTTTTCTGTTTTAGTCCTCGTGTATTGTTGGCTGCATTTTTCTTCCCCGCTCCCCTAGTGGTAGCTGCCTTACGAGCCTGTGTCTTGTTTGTCCTGGTTTCCATCATCTGCCTGTCTGTCCTCCATGGTCTGATCACTGCTGTTACCTGGATTAAGCCCTCTCGAGTCTCCCCAATTGATACTGTTCCGCCCCTGCCTGGACCTTTGCCTTGTACCTGGATTATCCCTCTTACCTTGCCATCATAAACCTTTTTGCCATGTGTCTGACCTATGCCTTTTTGACCATTTCTCAAATAAAGCTTGGCAGATGATCGCACACTCGCGCTGTGTTCTCTCCGTACAGAATACTTTTTTCGTCAAGTAACGCCTCACAAGATTCGAGCAGCTTTTCTTAGGAACATTGGCCAGGTATGGACACGGGAAGGATTTTGTTAGCCCTTAGACAGGGGCCGCGATCACTAGAGAACTATGTTCGAGAATTTTTTGCCATAGCACACTATTCTGATCTACCAGACTGTATTTTGATAGTTTTTTTGTGATGGCCTTAATCAATCTCTACGATCTGAGCTTAGACGCGAGGGTACGCGTTCCTCACTGAGTTGTTTTTTGGCCTTTGCTTTGTTGACTGTTGGCTCTCCATTCACTGTGGGTATCACGGAGGAAAGCGACCCCGCACTCACTTGTGTAATGGCCCCCACACTAGATCACGCTCACAAAATGGCGGACACAACAACGCCCCGTTATGTGAAAGTTGACTCATGCACCAAGTCAAATCACCGTTGATCATCGTGGGGGAGGGTTCCCCCCCCCCCAAAGGGGGGTCCCCCCCCAAGTTCACAGCTGGAGCTTGCCTGATCCAGTCAAGTCACAGTTTGATCCATGAGCAAGTCAAGGTCCAGCTGATCTTCCGAGTCAGTCAGTCACAATTGCTCGGATAAAATCAAGTCAATCACAGTGATCTCACATTGCAAGTCCAAGTCACGCCAATCTTCAAAAGTCAAGAAGTCAAGTCACAGTTGATTATCATGAGTCAAGTCAAGTCACAGTTGATCGTCATGAGACAAGTCAAGTCACAGCTGATCTTCATGAACCAAGTCAGTCACGTGTGTTGTCAGGCCGTCAATCACAGTTGATCATCATGAGTCAAGTCAAGTCACAGCTGATCTTCCTGAGTCCAGTCAAGTCACAGTTGATCGTCATGAGGCAAGTCAAGTCACAGCTGATCTTCATGAACCAAGTCAAGTCACAGTTGTTATTCATGAGTCACGTCACGTCACAGCTGATCATCCAGAGTCCCGTCACGTCACAGCTGATCATCCTGAGTCACGTCACGTCACAGCTGATCATCCTGAGTCATGTCACGTCCCAGCTGATCATCCTGAGTCTCGTCAGGACACAGCTGATCATCCAGAGTCCCGTCACGTCACAGCTGATCATCCTGAGTCCCGTCAGGTCACAGCTGATCATCCAGAGTCATGTCATGTCCTGTCTGTTGCACCAAGATCGTCAGGGTCAGTCTTTCGGTATACCAGTCTGGTATCTAGTGTGATGGATACACCACTTGTGTCTGCACGCACAGCTGGTATCCCCAAACCCACTCACTTTAACCCTTCTGTTCCTGAACTAATTCCCCTGTCTGAAGTGTTTCCCCTGATGGGGATCACTTTTTGGGGTGTTTGGGCTGTATACACCACCACAGAACTCCCAGAGGTGGCAGCGCCCACTTTTAGGTCTCCAGAGTTGGTGGCTGAAGCTGCAGAATCTCCTGAGTTATTGGTGCTCGCTGCTGTGTTCCCCGAAGCGATGTGCCCACTGCAGTTTCTCCAGAAGTGGCGGCGCATGCTGCAGAACCTCCAGAAGCAACGGTGCTCGCTTCAGCTCCTTGCGTGAAGGTGGCGCCTAGAAACGCACATTCGAAAATGTCATGTCAGGGTCGAAGAGACCTTTGCCGAACTCTCCCTGTATCCTGAGGGCACTACTGTAGAACCTCCAGAGGTGGCGGCATCCGCTGCAGAACCTCCAGAGGTGTCAGTAGTACCCACCTGTGAACTACCTGTTTGTCCTGTCACTGCTATAACGGGCATCTGTGAACTCTCTGCTCACCTGTCCGTCTATGTAGGCCGTTTGCGAACTCTCTTGCTCATCCTGTCACGGCTAGGAGACGTTTGTGAAGAACTGTCTGGCCATCCAGGGACCGTAATGCTCTGTCTGTCTCTTTGTCCTGCAGTTTTCCCCATGTCCCCATCCCTACGCAGGGGGACTCCGGTTCCCGAGTAGCCCACGGAGGCTCCTTCCCGAGTTATAGCCCAGGGAGGGCTCCCGGTCCCGAGTTAACAGGGATTGCTCCTGTCCCCGAGTCTATTCCAGTGAGGGCTCCTGTCCCCGAGTTAAGCCCAGGTAGGGCTCCTGTTCCCGAGTTAAGCCCTAGGGAGGGCTCCCGTTCCCGAGTTAAGCCCACGGAGGTCTCCTGTTCCCGAGTATAGCCCACAGAGGGCTACTGTTCCCGAGTATAGCCCACGGAGGGCTCCCGATTCCCTGTTAAGCCCAAGGAGGGCTCCTTTTTCCTCTTCTCCAGTGTCGGCTCCAGCCCCTGAGTTTGCTCCAGTGTCGGCTCCTCGAAAGCGCTTTGCTGTGCCCGCTCCTCCAGAGCACCCTCCAGTTCCAGCACCCCGTAAGCGCTATCCTGATCCACAGTACCGCCCCCCCCTGGAGGGTCAGATCCCAGTTCTGCCTAAAAAAAAAAAAAAAAGAGAAGGGTTCATGTCCCTGAGTTATGCCCAGGGTGGGCTCCTGCTCTGTCTTCTCCGCCATGGAGGTTTTCTGCTCCGTCTGCTCTGCCCTGGTGGGCTCCTGCTCCATCTGCTCTGCCCTGGCTCCCTGCTCTGCCGGCTCTGCTTCAGTCCCCGGTCTCTCCACTTCCACTTGGACCTGGCCCTCCATCCCTCCCCTGTTCCACCTCCGCTCCACCACTCTCCTGGATTTTACTGTTTTAGGAGTGTCTGGAAGCCCCTCCTTGGGGGGGGGGGGCTCTGTCACAATCCGTTCGGGGCCTTCCGCCGATTACCAGTAGAGGTCACTCACATACATTGACCTCTCACTACTACACAGACTGTTACATAAGTAAAACGGGATGTCCCGGACTATACATTCCCATCATCCATGCAACTTACACAGCTTGAATCACTGATCACACCCGTCACACTAATCACACGCTCACCTGAGAGCCATTACACACACTACTTAACACTCTCTCAGTTCCTGTTCAGATCACCCTGTATTGTTCTACTTTTTTCCGCCCCTATTGGCAGCTGGCCTTACCGAGCCATTTCGGGTTTTCTGTTTTAGTCCTTGTGTATTGTCTGCATTTCCCCACCCCCTAGTGGTAGCTGCCTTACCGACCTAGTTCTGTTTTCCGTTTCAGTCTTGCCTTGTCTGTTTTCTTGGTTTCTGATCTTTGCTTTGTACCTGGATTATCCCTCGAGTCTCGCCCAATTGGATACTGTTCGCCCCTGCCTGCACCTTTGCCTTGTACCTGGATTATCCCTCTTGCCTTGCCATCAATATACCTGTTTGCCATTGTCTGACCTATGCCTGTTTTTGACCACGTCTCTTGCAAATAAAGCCTTGCAGATGGATCCGCACGGTTCCTGTGTTCTCTCCGTTACAAGCAGACTTATAGAGAAAGCCTCTGTGAAGACTGTCATTTTTGGGTGCAACATACATCAAATGGCCAGTGAATTGAGACTACATTAACTGTATATGTTTATCTGGAGCTCAGTTGTAACATTTGTCTGACCCTGTTTGATGAAAGAGGTGAGTGAACATTCAGGAAAAGGGTGGAGAAGACATACTGAACGGCCACTGACATTAGGACATCATCTTCCTCCCGCTGAATCATTAGAAACAATAATGAAAGTGAATGCACCAGTCTTTAGTCTGAAATATTGCACATTTTAGGATTTACTCCAAAGGCGTCTTTGCTAGGCATTGATGATCTAAGATTAAACAGTACAGGTTACTGGTCGTACAGAATGTTTTCAGTCATCCACGCTGACCGATCTCTTATCACCACACCAGATAGCTTTTAAATAGTGCATAACAAAGCTAATTAGTGGTATTTTACTGAATATTATGATTGGTTTCTGTCCTGAGATGACTATCCTTTTTTTGAAAATGGCAACATCGCCAAGCATCACAATCCAAACACTTGAGTAGGATGAGAAACTGCTTGTTTTTCCATCAAAGCTTCATATCAGTCATCTGAGAAAAAATCGTCCGTTTGCAGTGAACTGTTTTCACTAAATGATTCAGCTTCTGAAAATAATTGCTTGGTACTATTTTGGATGATTAGTGAAGAATGCTTTTGGCAGGACCGTTAAATGGTTGTTCCACATTCTCTTCTAGAGAAAATATGTATTTAAAGAGTGGACATTGAAATCTTCTAATAAAATCCACAAATTAAAAAAAAAGTGGATATTAAAATCTACATGCTTTCATCGAAATAGCAGTTTTTTTATGTAAAAGCTAAAAATGAATTCATATCAGACCTTGATATTATATTCAGCATGTTACAGCATTGCATAAAAGCAAGCAAATTGCACATCATGTTCAAAGTTTAATTGTCAAGTAAAATTATGTAATTAACCCTGAATAAATTCAGCTGTGGCAGCAGCATCATGTTATGGGCTGCTTGTCTTTAGCATGGCCAGGTGCTCGGTTATGACATAAGGAACTGAAAATAAATTAGGGTTAAAATAAATATAAACATGTTTTTGTTCAAAATGACTGCCTTCTGCCAGAAAGTTGAATAACAATACAGCAAATAACCAAATCCCACAGTCTGCTAAAACAGAAAATGTTTTAAAAAATAAAGATCAGTATCCTGGAATGGTGTCGGTGTCAGTGGACAGGTTTCAGATCTGTAACAAATCTGTTTGTTAACTGACCCACACAGTACTGTGCACTGGAAGTGTTCTTGCAATTTGAACTTTTCCACAAGATAAATGGTAAAATCCAGATGTGCTGCATTAACAGAGTCCAATATAAACAAAATTACTGATGTAATTAAAGCCAAAGGTGCTACCACAAAGTATAATATAAAGTGAGTGCTCTCTTGTGCAAACGAAGTACTGACAGTTTTTTATTATTTTCTTCCAAGAATAATACATTTATTTTTCAGTTTAATGTCTTATGCTGCAAGGTCTTATTAAAGTGTAAAAATGGCTGACAGGATTTGTTTGAATTTTAATGCATAGAATTTCATTCATTATCTGTGTAAAAGACAAATGGTGGAGAAGAGATATTATATTTTTAAAATAAATATTTGATATAATATTTAAATATAGTTAGGGGTAGTTTTTAGATTATGTTTACTCATATTATTATATGTGTGTACATTACACACACATACACACACTTCACAATAAATATATATATATATATATATATAGTATATATATAGAGTTTATATTTCTATCATGAGAACTCTCTGAAGATTTTAACATGGTAATGAATATGACAATATTAATGTATTTGATCTTGGGGGAATAGATCTGCTACGCTGCTGCTGAAATGCTGCTACTGTTGGTTATTGCTGTATTTGTAGATTATTACTGCTGCTGCTGCTGCTGCAAGCAAGTACAAGAACTTTCTACTGCCAATACATCCACAATATGCTGCTGTGAGCATTTAAGAAATACTGCTGCTGCACATATAGCATACATGAATCACCTCGTAGCATATCTATACAGGTGGAGCTGGGGGAGGTGGTGGGTTTCAGAGGAACTCTGAAAGCGTGCAGCAAACTGCTCATGTGGATGCTAACCAGCCATTTAAATGTAGAGCAGCAAGCTTATTGGCTTCGTATGCAACATGAACCAATCAGCTTCTGACAAGTCGTTTAATGCTAAGAATATCGTCAGTTAAGTAAAGGGCCCATCAGCCTGCGCCATCTAGAACTAAGTTACTACATGCAGATATATCATATCATATCATATCAATTCATATATTATCATATATCTATATATATATACAGTATATATACAGTGCATCCATAACTTAGAATGTTCGTGGAAAAGTTATTTTTTAGTTCAGTAATTCAACTAAAATTGTGAAACTCGTTTATTAAATAAAGTCAATGCACACAGACTGAAGTAGTTAAGTCTTTTGTTCTTTTAATTGTGATGATTTTGTCTCACATTTAACAAAAACCCACCATTTCACTATCTCAGCAAATTAGAATATGGTTTATGCCAATCAGCTAATCAACTCAAAGGTTTCCTGAGCCTTCAAAATGGTCTCTCAGTTTGGTTCACTAGGCTACACAATCATGGGTAAGACTGCTGATCTGACAGTTGTCTAGAAGGCAATCATTGACACCCTTCACAATTTGTAAGCCACAAACATTCATTGCCAAGAAGCTGGCTGTTCACAGAGTGCTGTATTCAAGCATGTTAACAGAAAGTTGAGTGGAAGGAAAACGTGTGGAAGGAAAAAGTGTGGAATAAAAAGATGCACAACCAACGAGAGAACCGCATCCTTATGAGGATTGTCAAGCAAAATCGATTTCAAGAATTTGAGTGAACTTCACAAGGAATGGAACTGAGTCTGGAGGTCCTTAGGCATCAAGAGCCACCACACACGACGTGTCAAGGAATTTGGCTACAGTTGTCGTGTTCCTTTTGTTAAGCCACTCCTGAACCACAGACGACATCAGAGGCATCTTACCTGGGCTAAGAAGAAGAACTGGACTGTTGCCCAGTGGTCCAAAGTCCCCTTTTCAGATGAGAGCAAGTTTTGTAAATCATTTGGAAACCAAGGTCCTAGAGTATGGAGGAAGGGTGAAGCTCATAGCCCAATTTGCTTGAGGTCCAGTGTTAAGTTTCCACAGTCTGTGTTGATTTGGGGTGCAATGTCATCTGCTGTGTTGGTCCATTGTGTTTTTTGAAAACCAACGTCTCTGCACCCGTTTACCAAGAAATTTTGCACTTCATGCTTCCTTCTGCTGACCCGCTTTTTGAAGATGCTGGTTTAATTTTCCAGCAGGATTTGGCACCTACCCACACGCCAAAAGCATCAAAAGTTGGTTAAATGACCATGGTATTTGCGTGCTTGACTGGCCAGCAAACTCACCAAACCTGAACCGATATTGTCAAGAGGAAAATGAGAAACAAGAGACCAAAAAATTCAGATGAGCTGAAGGCCACTGTCAGTGAAACCTGGGCTTCCATACCACCTCACAGTGCCACAAACTGATCACCTCCATGCCACGCCGAATTAGGCAGTAATTAAAGCAAAAGGAGCCGCTACCAAGTATTGAGTACATGTACATAAATTAACATACTTTCCAGAAGCCAACAATTCACTAAAAATGTTTTTTATTGGTCTTATGAAGTATTCTATTTTGTTGAGATAGTGAATTGGTGTTTTTTTTTTGATAAATGTGAGCCAAAATCATCACAATTAAAGAACCAAAGACTTAAACTACTTCAGGTTCTGTGTGCATTGAATTTCTTTAATACACGAGTTTCCCATTTGAGTTGAATTACTGAAATAAACTAACTTTTCCATGACATTCTAATTTATTGAGATGCAACTCTATATATGGTATATAGTGTGTGTATGTAGTATATATATATATATTAATAAATAAATCCTTAACGGTCGTTTCTCTTATTCCTTATTCCTCCCACAGCTGTCCTATCCTGTGCAGTGAATAATGGAGGCTGTGAGCATGAATGTGGCCAACTTTCTCCAGTTCACTTCCAGTGCCACTGCAGACGTGGGTACCAGCTCACAGCTGATGGCAAGCGCTGTAGACGTGAGTTTTGCTCTTCATGTATATAATTTTGACATCTAACAGTGGCTTGACTTAGTGGTGCTCAATTTTGTTGAAAAATCTATCAAAATTAACATCAGACGATGCTTTATTTTTACTGTTTCAAACAGTACCATGTTCAACTTACTATAACAGTTGTTTTACTAGATAACCTCATGTTTTGTACAGTAATCCTAATATAAGACTTTACTAAAGTAATCAGAACTCAAATATCATATGTTTTGGATCCTAGTCCAGCACCAAACCAGTCTGGACTAGTATGGAAATTCATGTTTGTCAACGTGGTCATTTCAGCAGGGTGTAAAAGCAGTTATTTTCGTTGCTTATTTAAACTCTTACTTTCTCTTAAACTCTTACTTATTTATTTTCTGAAGTTTTGTTATGTTCATGATGCCGTCCATAAAATGTCCCGTCAGTGCATATTACATGCTGTTAGTCAAAGAGCATGCTGACAAGAGGATGAAAGTAGGAAAAGCTTTGGTCTAAGGCTATGTCATAAAGTCAGTATGTAGCTCTTGGACGTATGGATGGAAGGGTTCTTGGCAGAAAGGTGGAAGCTAAAGAAAGTGATCAACATCTCTAAAACCCAGATGTGCTGTTTTCTCAGAGATATTGGCAACTGCCTTGGATACTTTGACTTGGGATCTGTATCAGTCCTGAATCAAGTCATATGAAGTTGGACTAGTGTATCACAACCGTGCAAACGTTGAGTTACAAATTACAAACTTTAGACTGAATTTGTATACTTTCAAAAAGTGGTATAGCTCAAGAGTAGTTACTAACCTAAATAACGGGGTCAAGGATTCCAGTAACTATGAACTTGAAAACAGACCTCACTTAGTGCAGTGTGAGTCACTTAAACAGCAATATCTGAAACCGCTGTGCATTTTGGCCTGCTTTAAATAGCAGTTTTCACTGAGAAACACTTATATTATTCAGACTACAGCATCATCATCTTGGCGAACACTGTGCCAATTACAGTGTGTCTGCCAAAATTCATATTCACTGTACACAGCCCCACAGATCCAATTTCCTGACACTCGCCAGAGCCAATTGTTCCCCTATGAAGTGTTACCACTGGGAGTTAGGTGAAGACAAGGGGAAAGAACAAGGGACAGAGAGAATGTGTATGTTATTGTGTAACTAGTAGCTGTTTGACATTGACAAAAAACATGCTAGCATCTGTGTTCATGAGAGAGCGGTGGACAGTGCAATTCAGCAAATGGATAACATTGTTTAACGGTTTTCATACTGTTGTGATCAAAGTACAGATGAGTCTTGGGACAAAAGGTTTTGTACTAGTTTAATACTTAGACAATCCTTACAAAAACAACTATGGTTGTGCAGTGCTACAGCGAAGGTATCTGATGGTAAAACCATGGTACATTGATTTGTACCATAGTCAAAGATGAACTGGGACAAAAAAAAAAACAGATTGAAACTCATATCATATTTATATATCATAAACATCATATGCTCTATTACATATTCAAGAAATATCACACTCAGTTGTTCTCAATATCAATCAACCTTTAATCCACCTTATTTTTAATGTGAGAGTGAGGTAGGCCATTTTTAACTTGAATGTGCAAGGCTGTCACCCGCTCAATTGATTTATCTGTACAAAATGTATCTGTTTGTTTGTCCTCTCAATAGGCAATTTGGATATGACTACTGATATTCAGACAAACAGCACTGCTTTTATAAAATAGTTAAATAAACAAGAAGTTAATATTGAGAAACTTCAATTAAATTTTGCTCAACATGAAGTCAAAGCAGAATTAAAGGTTATGTGTCTCAGGACAACACACAGTAGTGACGTTGGTAAGTGAATCTGCGATTTTGAACAAATCGCTTGGATGAATGATTCAATGATTCGCTCATAAAGGCACTAGCTGCATCCAAAATAACATTCTGTCATTCGCACTTACTTTGCGAATGACAGAAATGTCTGTGCTGTGTAGTTTAAATCCAGGCGTTCTACATTTATGTTTTATGAATACAATGAATTTGACATACTGCTCTTTTCACATACTGTTTTTCACCTACTATATAGTAGAAAAGTAGGCAGATTAACACAGTCGAAGCCATTTGTTCAATTTCTTAATAAATTAGTGCCAGATGAATCGGTTGAACCAATGAATCAATGATTCACTCATATAGACAGTCACTTGTTGCCACCTACTGGCTTAATATGTAATATGCAGAAAGAATCGCTGTAAAATCCCCACCACTGGAACACACAAAACAGTGAAACAGTGAAAAGTATATAAACAATGAATATCATATTCATAGTGTTTATATGGTGCACCAAGGTAGTATTTCTAAAAGACATCAAATTACCACGTCTTTTAAATACTTAGTTCATGTATAGTTTTCTTTGGTTTTGAACGGATCATATTACCCCGATTTGCTCACCCAAATCTATAAAAATGTGTTGAAAGGTAAGTTTATGGCTGGTATAAACCTGACATTTTTTGTTGCTCTCTGATGCAGTATATCACTCCATATGTTAAAAACACTTTTTTTCTTTTCTTATTTATTCTGGATAAAATCTGTCCTCCAAAGGGTCTCAAAATTGCATTGTTATGTGTATGATGTGTTTTATGTCATAACGTGACTAAGGCAACAGAGCTGGCCAGGGAAGTATGGGAATTCACATAGAGAAAGAAATTATGTATGTGTATTACATGGACGGAGTTGTTGACAAGAGTTTGTGTGCGTGAGGGAGACAGCCACTGAAATTACTTATAAGATCTGACTTAAACAGCATGTGTTTCAGTGAGGAACCCGTGTGCGGAGAGGAATGGCGGCTGTGTGCACTTATGTCGCAGTGATGGCGGTCATGCTGTGTGCAGCTGTCACCAAGGCTTCACGCTGGTCCAGGACCAGAAGAGCTGTGAAGGTAAAAGCTTCTGACAGCAGCAGTGAAGGGCTTTTCCACCACGCTAGGGTTCAGTTACACTGTCATCGAAAGTATTAAATGCTCTCTCATCTGCTGAATCCTCTTTTTCCGAAGTTTCTTTCCCATGGTGTGAGAACAGTGGAAGCACTGTGTTTGATTAGTTGTCTGAAAGCTGTAGAGCATGGTTCATCATTTCCACTCTGAAGTCCATGATGGAACCAGTTAGTGCTTGAGAGGTTACACTCATTGATTTTCTTTTAAGTGATTGTAAGAGGCAGAAATTTCTGTTTATCCGACTGAAAGTGACTCAACAAATCCAGAGTGGGATTCTCATTGAATTAGATGGTAGCTGTATAAATAGAAAAAGGCAACATGTAATCAGTAACTTGTAACTGGTGTGTTTCAGATGTCGATGAGTGTGAAACGGGATTGGCAGCTTGTGCTCACAGTTGCCGAAACTCTCCGGGCTCTTTCTCATGCGTCTGCAATCCGGGATACGAGCTGGGCTCTGATGGCAAGAAATGCTACCGTGAGTTACCTTTCACTAAATTAACTTCTAAGCACAGAAACATACCCCAATGGTCTCAATAAGTAGTGATTGGTGGGTTAAGTGTGAAGTATTGATACTTTTAATAATGATATTGTATCAAGAGAATTGATCATTCTAGTGGATAAGCAAGTGATAACTATAGTGATTTAACTACACTACCGTTCAAAAGTTTGGGGTTGGTAAGTTTAATGCTTTAATATTTTTGAAAGAACTCTTATGCTTACCAAGGCTGCATTTATTTGATCCAAAATGCAGTAAAAACATAATATTGTGAAATCTTATATATTTTAAAGTGTAATTTATTCCTGTGATGGCAAAGCTGAATTTTCAGCATCATTACTCCAGTCTTCAGTGTTACATTATCCTTCAGAAATCATTCTAAGATGCTGATTTGGTGTTTGAGAAACATTTCTTCTTATCAATGTAAATATCAATATTTTATGCAAACAGTGATACATTTTCTTGTTTGGATTCTTAATATGTAAAAAGAAGAATTAAAAAGAACAGCATTAATCTAAAATGGAAATAATTTGTAACATTATAAATGTCTTTTTGTAGCATTATAAATGTCATTTGTAACATTATAAAGGTCACTTAATGCATCTTTACTGAATAATAAAGTTTTTACTGACCCCAAACATTTGAATGGTAGTGTATATTTTAATTTTTTTAGCAAGGAAATAATGAATAAGTGATTTATTAACTGTATTAGTGCAAAAATTAACTGTATTAGTGAATAGTTTGACCATAGGAACTATTTCTCATCTGAACATGCAAAAAACTTCTGAAAGACAAGCTTAGAAGTTAAAATTCATCATGTTCTGTAATTAACTATGAACTTGATCCACTAACATCTGCCTGATTGATCAAGGGATAATGCCAAATAAACCCTGAGTGGGTGATCAGGTGTTCACTCAGGTGTTCATCAATCAGGAGGACGTTTATTTTACAATAATGACTGACTGACTATACTGTACATTATCAACATATTTTATGGGAACTTGACAAGTAAATAAATGGACATGAATTTAGCTTAGTTTATAGGAGAAAACCTTGAACCTAGAACATTGTAGAAGATTGTTGTAAAAACTGAAAATTAAAAAAAAAAAACAGTTTACTGGTAGTATTGGTATCAATATCCGCGATATTGGCCTTGCACTTGATATCGAATTATTAACTACAATGAACATGATCCATTAACATTTGACAACCAGAAAGTGTCCAAATACAAAACCTAACAAATTTTGAAATAAATTACACATAGTTGGCTTTTTTATTATCTAATGCAATGACATTCATGCTATGTTCATAATCATTTTTGAACAATTGTTTCTTTTTATTATTAACTCTCTGTAGGTATTGAAATGGAGATTGTTAATAGTTGCGACTCAGATAATGGTGGCTGTTCACACCACTGTCAGCACGGCACGCTTGGACCCGTCTGCAGCTGTAACCAGGGTTATCAGCTTGCGGAGGACCTCAAAACCTGTTTGGGTGGGTGTGCAGGTGTACATAAATTAGTTTTACAAAATAACTCCAATGAAATCCATCTCTTGGATTCAGCGTGCATCCAGCTGCACTGATAAACCTTTAAAATCATCATTCCTCAAACAATATTAATGACTATTTCCTGCAAAAGCAAATGCCAGCCAGCTGGATCTCAGCAGTTTTAGGTCTTGTGTTTTTCTGGCTGTGCCTTGAAGGTTCTCTCCAAATAAAGACCCCTCTTCATAGTTGGAAATGTGCTTATGTAAATACTCAGTCTACAGAGTCCTAATACACGGTAATGGCTCGTGTCCTCACTTCCTGTACTGCTTTTTTTGTTTAAGATCTGGAAGAATGTGAGGAGGGAACTTCATGCTGTGAGCAGGACTGCACAAACCACCCTGGAGGTTATGAGTGCTACTGCAGGGCAGGATACAGACTCAACACTGACGGATGTGGATGTGATGGTACTTCACAACCTGTTTACTGCTGATCGACTATTAAAGAAGAGCGAGGAGACATATCAGTTACTGTCAATGTGCTATAATAATAAACAGTGCTAGTTACATCACAGTGCAGTCACATTGTATAAAGAGTGTTGTGTTTTCCACTGGTGTCTAGATGTGGATGAGTGTCTGTCTGATAATGGGGGCTGTGAGCACACTTGTCAGAACACAGCTGGCTCCTATCACTGCTTCTGTGAGTTTGGAAACCGGCTCGCTGAGGATAGACACTCCTGTATTCGTAAGTATACCATGGGGGGCACAGTGGATATCAGTTACTTGATCCTGATTGGTCAATCACAACATTCTGTGGTCAGATCTGTAATGAATAATGTGCTATACAGCCACCTGGCCATTGTTGAAAAATAAACCCTATGTGTTGCATCACTTATCATGAAAGGGTTTGTTTTGCGATAATGGTCATGTTATCGTTATGCGATTTTATTTTATGAAGAGATTGAGACTTTTAAAGCACAGTATAGGAAATGGGTTGGCAGCGAAACATATAAACTGTTTATAAATACTTAAATAAATAGTTTAGGGGCCATCGTACAAAAATACATGACCTCAAAATGCCAACCTATCAGAGTTGAGTATTCCAGACAACTATGTATGGTAATAATTTTGTGAAGTAAATGCTAAACTGTGTCATTAACTTTCTATATAGTTCTGAAATGATTTCCTACAATACATAGCCTTTTTTTCACATAATGAAATAATCAGTTTTTTTTTTTATTTGAATTATTCAATTATTGATTTTGTTATATAGGTATATGGTAATGAGTATGTAAATCCGATTGGCTGGAAACATTGAATTGAAAGAATCAGTTAGAATGCAAGTAGAGTTTCATGGCTGAAATATTCATTGATTACACTAACATTAAAAAAAGTTTGGGGTTTGGTAAGTTTAATGTTTTTGAAAGAACTCTTATGCTTACCAAGGCAGCCTTTATTTGATCAAAAAATACAGTAACGTATGTATATAGTTAATATTGTTGTATGGGCCCTGGGAAAACTAGCAACCACTTTGTGAAAGCTAATGGGCATCTGAATAAAGAATGTGCATTTGGTATTTGATAATTATCTGTCCAATGAGCAGGATATTGTGCAGCCAGCTGATAAACATATTCAGTATGATACTACATCTAATCATCTTGTCAAGGCTTATTTTGCAATAATAAGACATTATTACTTACATAGTTGGTGTAACAGCAAGACAACATTGATCATGTCAATATATCTACTTTTCTCTCTCTGTTCTATGTAGCCCTGGAGAGAGCGGTTGAGGAATTGTCCAGTCCAGCGGTGGTTGAGAGACCTCTCCTTCAACTCACTCTCCTCCAGGACTACCCACAACCCCTGGAGCGCTATCACGACTATGAGGACGATGGCTTTGGAGAGCTGCGAGCAGATAGCACCCTCTCTGAGAAATTTGGTCTGTTGTTAAGTCAAATGTCTTTATTTATTATTATTGGCTCTAGCTTCTTGTTAATCTTACCTTTGTCTTGTCACAGTGTGTTTGAATGGGACATTTGGCCGCGACTGCAGCCTGACGTGTGACGACTGCTCTAATGGAGGACTGTGTAACATTGACAGCGATGGTTGTGACTGCCCAGATGGCTGGACAGCAATCATTTGTAACCAAAGTGTGTATTTTATGTTTTGTGAAACCATTAAGTTTGAGATTTTTAATATTTTTGAAGATTCTTAAGTGCACCAAGGATGCATTTATTTATTTAAAAATGACAGTAAAAATTGTAATATTATGAAATATTATTACAATTTAAAATAACCGTTTTCTATTTTAATATATTTTTAAATGTAATTTATTCCTGTGATGGCAAAGGTGAATTTCAGCAGCCATTACTCCAGTCTTCAGTGTCACATGATCCTTCAGAAATTATTCTAATATGATGATTTGGTTTTTTATCATGATTATTATCAATGTTGAAAACAGTTGTGCTGCTTAATACTTTTGTGGAACCTGTGATACTTTGAACAGAGGCTAGACTTAACTACTCTGTATAAACAAATTAATTTTGTCATTTAGGCCTGTCCAGAGGGAACATTTGGTGAGGGAGAAGAAAACGTCACTTCACGTGTAAGTGCAAAAAAAAACGGTGGCACCTGTAGACCGATTAGCGGGAAGGGCCCGCTGCCCAACTGGACGTCAGGTGGAGACCTGGTGCCCCAGGATGGTGAGTGATTGCGAGATACAACATAAATGAAACCATATCTTGCTGTTCCAAACAGTGCAGGCATGTTTAGATGAACTTGCTGTTTATGTCTCAAAGTACGTTCATACGATTTTTGCTCATGTTAATCTTTAATTTAAGTGATGTTTTATTAACAAATTTCTGGAGGAGCACGCGCAGATAATTAACACGGGCAGTCCATCATTAGTAATTACACCATCTATCCAATCAGCTGAGGAGAGAACCTCTATAAATAATCAAAGAAGCCTTACCTCCATTATCTCCCGTCATAGCACCATGTCGACATCGAGCTTTTCATGGAACGATATGAATTCGACACCACGGGTCCTCCGGCGTCTTCAGTCGCTGTCCAGCACACCAGCGCTCCGCAGGATACCATAAGCGAGCCCGCAGTCTCCACGAGCCACCGCGTTAGCGTGAGCACGCCTCCGCTAGCGGCGCAGACCTACCCACAACCCTCGCCACACACCTCCCCATACCCCCTCCCCTACCCATGGCCCGCAGCCCCACCATCCATCACTAGCGTGAGCATGCCTCCGCTAATGGCGCAGGCCCCGGCGCCCGCCATTCCCCCTCTCTTTCCTCCTTTTTCTTCTGCTATCGGAACTGCCACAAGCGCGAGCATGCCTCCGCTAATGGCGCAGACCCCGGCGCCCGCCATTCCCCCCCTCTTTCCTCCTTTTTCTTCCGCTATCAGAACTGTCACAAGCACGAGCATGCCTCCGCTAATGGCGCAGGTCCCCATGCCCGCCATTTCCTCTCTTTTCCTTCTTTTTCTTCTGCTCCCGGAGCGATCACAAGTGCGAGCCTGCCTCCGCTTATGGCGCAGGCCCTGATGCCCGCCTTTCCCTCTCTCTTTCCCCCCTTTTCTTCCGCTCCCGGAGCTGTACCAAGCGTGAGCCTGCCTCCGCTACCGACGCAGGCCCCGATGCCCGTCAATTCCCCTCTCTTTCCCTCTTTCTATTCCATCCCCGGAACTGCCCCAAGCGTGAGCATGCCTCCGCAAGCAGTTCCGGCGGCTACCTTTCCACCTCCCCTCGCTCGCTCTTCCTTCTCTCTTTCCTCCGCCACACCACTACCCACCCCTCCGAACGCCCTCGCCTTGGAACCACCCCCCGTGGCCAGTAACATCAGGACACAGATCTTGGCAGGTGCGGACATAGATCTTTTTTCCCTTCTGTCACCAATTTCACCTTCATCCGCAGATCGCCAAATCGACTGCGGCGGATTTATTGTCACGTTAAAAAACACAGCTCACAACCCATCACGTATTTTAACATTTGCTGAATTCACGATCGCTTTCACCCGTTACATTGAAGTCATCTGCACTGTTTTCCTCACAGGAGACGCGAGCTCGTCAATTATCTCACAATAATCGCCGAACTCGCGTTATCATACGGCGGCTCTCACTTTTACACCTACCATAAATTATTTTCAGCTAAATGTGCCATCCGAGTAGCCCAGTGGAATCAATGCCCTTACTGGGGGGCTTTGGACACCGAACTCCACAACAGGGTATTTTTAGGCTGCCGCAATATATCCTGCGCGGTCTGCCGTTCCAGTACCCACTCCACCATTACATGCCCGTTCATCAACCCATCTATTCCCCCCTGCCCGAGCCATCCCAGCCCAAATCCACCAGCTATGTCCCGTGTCTCCTAGACATCCCAACCACTCCTTTCCCACCCACTTCCAACTACCACCGCCACCCAGCTCCCTCTGACAGCCAGGTCTGCACCGGCTTCAACACAGGCAGATGCTCAAGGCAACGCTGTCGTTTCTTGCACGTTTGCAATTTTTGTGGCGGTGCCAATGCCCGCTTGATATGCCCAGTGAAAAAAGCCGCAAATAAAAATGCTAAAAGATATTTATCGACTCCTGTAAATGTTTCTTGTTTATCTTCAGAATTACTTCATCACCCCGACCCCCCTTTTACGGATTATCTACTATCGGGTCTTTCACACGGCTTTCACCCTGGGGTTGAAAATCTCCCTTCCCAAAGCCTCATCTGCCCCAATCGCCAGTCCGCTCTCGCCGAACCCGAAACAATCTCCTAATTAAAAAAGAAACAGAAGCAAACTTCATGATCGGCCCCTTTTCCATCCCTCCCTTTAAATGTTTTCCGTGTTAGCCCCATCAGTGTAGCTACCAGGAAATTCTCAGGTAAAAAAAAAAAAAAACGCCTCATAATCGATCTCTCATACCCGCATAATTCCCCATTCCCAAGCATTAACAGCCTCATTACGCTCGAAGAACTTTCTCTCCACTACCATGACATTGACCAATCCATTACCCTGATCAAAGATGTGGATTGCGGCGCTTGGCTGGCCAAAGTCGACATCACATCTGACTTTAAAGTGATGCCCATTCACCCAGATTTTTGCCATTTATTCGGCATCCGCTGGCATAATAAATTTTACTTTTCCATCCGCCTCACTTTCGGCTGCAGAAGCATTTTCGACATGTTGTCAGAGGCAATATGCTGGATCCTCTCCAACAATTACGCAATACCCTACCTAATCCATCTTTTAGACGATTTCTTAATCATCTCGCCTCCCGACTCCATCCCAGCCGCGCATCTTTTGACAGCCCAAAAGGTTTTTGCTGAGCTCGGGATTCCTCTCGCCCAAAAAAAAACCGCAGGCCCGAGCACCTCCATCGAATTTTGGGTATCAACTTAGATTCACAAAAATTCCAAGCTTCTCTACCCAAAGAAAAAATAGACAGAACGATTCTGGTGGCTTCCACTCTCTTAGCCAACCCAAACTGCTCCAAACGCGAGCTGCTATCCATTCTCGGTCATCTAAATTTCGCCATGCGCATCATCCCGCAGGGACACCCTTTTATCTCACACCTCCTTTTTCTCGCGTCCTCCGCCCACGCACTAGAGGATCGAATATCACTAACTGACGCGTGCTGCAACGAGCTCAGCTTATGGATATCTTTCCTTAAACAATGGAACGGCCTATCTTTCTCTTACAATAACTTAATCTCTTCCCCAATCGACATTAAGTTATTTACTGACGCCGCCCCCTCCGTCGGTTTCGGAGGATTTTATCAAGGCCGCTGGTTCGCATCCACGTGGCCCCCCAGCTGGTAGACTTACCACAGCAGCTAAAATCCTCAGCTCTAATCGAGCTATATCCCTTAGTCGTCGCAACAATTCTGTGGGGTAAGGAGTGGTCCGCCACCAGCATCATTATCCACTGTGACAACGAGGCTACTGTACACTGCATCAATAAAAGCCGTTCCCATTCACCCGCCCTAATGCCTCTGTTAAGACGCCTGATTTGGATCTCGGCTTGCGACCAATTCATTCTAACTGCAAAACATATTCCTGGTTCAAAAAACCAAATAGCTGACTCTCTCTCTCGCTTTGCCTTCCAGAAATTCAGAACGCTGGCACCGGAGGCGGATCCAGCCCCAACCCCAGTACCTCCCTATTCAGAGCTGATATTCCCATAAATCATCCTCTGAGACCACTACTCGAAGCTTCCCTCAACTCTATCCTACAAGCCGTCGCCCCCAGGACCCTCCAATCTTACCTAACAGCTTGGAAATGCTTTAAAGCATTTCACTCCACCTACAACCTCCCATTTCCCGACTTTTCCTTGCTCGCCATCACCTCATTCATCTCTAAACTCAACATCAACAAAAACCTACAAATCAGCTCCATTAAAGATTATCTAAGCGGAATTCAATTTGTCCACAAACTCTTATACGCTTCACCCTCAGCCCAGATAGCCAATTCTCAGACCTCCCCACTCATCAAAGGTATCCAAAGATCCCATCCCACTAGCCCAGATACCAGGCAACCCATTACCTTACAAATATTAACCAAATGTATTTCTACCCTCCGCAGAGGATATCATTCCATTCACACCGCCCACACACTTGACGCTATGTTCATCCTGGCTTTCTTTGGTTTTCTCAGATGCTCTGAGCTCACTATCACATCTAGCTTCAACCCAAATACCCACCCCACTATTTCCGATCTAACAGTGCTGGATGACGAAACCATCTCTTACTTCATAAAGCAAAGTAAAACAAACCAGACCAAGAAAGGCCATTTCATTTTTATTTTCAACCTCCAATCACCCATACTACCATACCAGGACCTCCTAGCCTTCATCCAGCTCAAGAAATCCAGTCCAAACTCCAATCCGACCCCTTTTTAAGATATCAACCGTCCCGTCACCTGTTCGGGTTTCAAAGCACCTTGAAGTCCAGTCTGACTCCTATCCGGCATCCAGATGAGAATTTTTCCAGCCATTCATTTAGAATAGGTGCAGCCACCACAGCGGCTAAAAAAGGCCTTTCTCAACAGCAGATCCAATCACTCGGTCGCTGGTTATCAGAAGCCTTTAAAAGCTACATCCGATCTGACCGCTCCCACATTAAGGAAGCTCAACGAACCCTCATCGGCCTACCCCTTTAAATGTCAGTACAGCCCCATCCACTCAAAACCAGCAGTGCCCACTCCGGCAGGAGCTTTTCTTTTCAGACGCCGCAGCAGTGCCCGCTCCCGCAGGAGCTTTTCCATATTTCCCCACTGCCGCAGCAGTGCCCGCTCCCGCAGGAGCTTTTCCATATTTCCCCACTGCCGCAGCAGTGCCCGCTCCCGCAGGAGCTTTCCATATTTCCCCACTGCCGCAGCAGTTTCCGCTCCCGCAGGAGCTTTCCATATTTCCCCACTGCCGCAGCAGTCCCCGCCCCCGCAGGAGCTCTTCCATATTTCCCCACAGCCACAGCAGTCCCCACTCCCGCAGGAGCTCTTCCATATTTCCCCACCGCCGCAGCAGTTTCCGCTCCCGCAGGAGCTTTTCCATATTTCCCCACTGCCGCAGCAGTTCCCGCTCCCGCAGGAGCTCTTCCATATTTCCCCACTGCCGCAGCAGTTCCCGCTCCCACAAGAGCTTTTCCTTACGTCCCCACTGCCTCAGCAGTTCCCGCTCCCGCAGGAGCTTTTCTATATTTCCCCACTGCCGCAGCAGTGCCCGCTCCCACAAGAGCTTTTCCTTACTTCCCCACTGCCGCAGCAGTGCCCGCTCCCGCAGGAGCATTTTCCATATTTCCCCAAACGTCCACCTCCCCACCCCCCTCTCTTCCGTTCCCGGAGCCACCCCAAGCGTGAGCACGCCTCCGCAAGCGGTCCCGGCAGCTATCTTTCCTCCTACCTCTCGCATGCCTGCCCTTCCTTCCGCCATGCCCCTACCCATCCCTCCGAACACTCCCACCTCAGAACCACCCATTTAACGCCATCCCATCCCTGTTCACTCAAACTCCCGACCCACCATGGCTAACCCCCGTTAACATCACCTAATCCACCTATAACGACCCATCCCCACTACATTCATCCCAACAGCACCCCGGTCCCGCAGGAGCTTTACCTGTATGAGGTTTTACCTGTACTAGTTCTCTCTCCTAAGCCTCAGCAGTGCCGCTACTTCAAGCGATGTCCAGCACCCACCAATTTTAAAGTTCTGCATATTTGGGGGTTATCAACGCTCCTCTCTGGCTGCCTTGTTCCTTACTATGGCATCTTTGGGAGGAACACTCGGGGGGAGCATTAATTACCGAGCTCGGAGCCCTCTCCCCCGGACAGCACGCCAAATACGCATAAACTTTACTCGGTTCATTATAAGTAACTGTGAACTCGTGAAAGCTAGAATGTGTAATTTATATTCTGTGTTCAGGCTGTCCGAAGGGACTATATGGAAAACACTGCAACAAGAAATGTAACTGTGCTAATAACGGACGCTGCCATCGCACATATGGAGGCTGCCTGTGTGATCCAGGGCTCTACGGCAGGTTTTGTCACCTACGTAAGTCCAGCAGTATATTAGACCGACAGTGACTTAAAACTCCTGGAGATACTCGCACAGTGTGATATACCCAAGTAGGACATGTTCCTGGATCAACATCCTTTTTTGGACTTTCACAACATTCCTATGAAGCAATCAAATTCCTAATCCTATTCCAAACAATAACCATAAAATCAAAGGGAAAATATATTTTGGGGTCCAAATGTCTGAGACCACTAACGAAAAAGCTTCTATTTTGCTTTTTTTAGATAGTTTAATAATATTTTTTCACTAATTTAATACAAGTTTGTGTAAAACCTGATGGTCATGTTCTCCAGCATGATTTGAGATGCAAAGAGCATCTTCAGCTTCAGTGGATGAAAATTTGATTGCTGTAAAAAAAAAAAAGAGCTACATGTGATCAATGTTACACATTGCTTGTTAGAGTACTGACTGTCATATGGCACATTTTTTAAACTCCTAAAACTTTAACACTTTACAATAAGGTCCCATTAGTTCATGTTATTAACTAAAATTAAGTAATAGTGAGCAATACATTTGTTGCAGTATTTATTATAATCTTTGTTAGAGATGGTTAATAAACATACAGCTGTTCATGTTAGCTCAGGTCCTTTAAATAATGTTTACAAATTCATCTAATAAAATGTTTTAGAATTATTTTTCATTGTTAGTTCATGTTAACAAATGGAACCTTATTATAAAGTGTTACCCCTTAAACGTAATTTCAGGGTTTCAATTACGTTCTCAGATTTTCAATGAGATTTAAACCTGAACTTAATACCTGATTCATTGATATATTGATTCAGTGGATTGTTGTTCCAGAACTAACAAAGATGTTGATCCAGGCGCATGTCATATTTGGATTAATCATGTTATCTTTTTAACATCTGATGGTTCTCCTGGTTGTAACCGAATATCCCACACAATGTCTTTTCCAGCTTGCCCCAAGTGGTCGTATGGATCTGGCTGCTCATCGGAGTGTCATTGTGTGCAGCAGAACACGCTTGAATGCCATCGACGTCATGGAACGTGTGTGTGCAAGCCTGGCTATCAGGGCAAGACCTGCAACCTGGGTCAGTTCAGGGAGTACCATTCACTCGATTGACAGCTTGTCTGTGGCAAGTATGTTTTATCTGTTGTTCTTTGTTTTTTAGAGTGTGATAGTGGATACTATGGTCCAGGATGTAAATCAAAATGCCAGTGTCCAGCAGGAGTGTCTTGTCATCACATGACTGGACACTGTCAGCGTCAGTGCCCAGCCGGTCTGTATGGGGATCACTGTGACCGAGGTGAGTTAAAGTAATTCAATAGCTGAAATTTAGTGGTATTCGCAATACACGGTGCTAGAAGAGCTTCCATAAAAGTAGATTTTATGGCACCTCGAGAGTTCTTGTATGTTTTTTTTTTTTGTCGCGGAAATAGCATTGACAGGATAAATAAGATTAGTGGGCCAAGCCAAATACAGCTGCCAAACACTGGAATACATGATGGAAATACCTTTATCTCCTGGCTTGCCGATTAAATG
Organism: Sinocyclocheilus anophthalmus; assembly: GCA_018155175.1. Lineage (NCBI taxonomy): Eukaryota > Metazoa > Chordata > Actinopteri > Cypriniformes > Cyprinidae > Sinocyclocheilus > Sinocyclocheilus anophthalmus. The sequence goes on from JADLZN010006986.1 coordinate 518,008, forward strand.
TGTTCCCTTAACACAGATATGATCCTGTATTTCACTCAACTGAAAATCTAGAGTAAATATTGAAGCCCAACATGTTATAAAACAGATTTTAAAGGGGAAATGTCTTGAATAACAGGAATTTTTGGTCTTGATTAACTTGGTGGAGGGTGCAGGTCCGTTCTGACATGGTCAGCAGGAAAAACAATGCTTAATCCAATAATTAAATGATACAACAGGTTAATCAAGTATTGATAGAAACCCCTGAGTTGTTATTTTTTGTAGGCCAACACAGAAATTACCTTCACCCTGGTTCCCTCGACAGAAACCCAACAAGACTTTTCCTATGGCTTATGGATTATTGCAGAAAATAAGCTCTGTGGCCAACAAAGGTTTATGATTCTTACACGTTTCTTTCATCATGATGATCTTCACAAATGAACACAACTTTTATGAACTTTGAAGCAATCTCCAGAAGTAAAATGCTAAACGTAGGCTATAAACTAAACCAAAAAACCACGGATCTCGCCATTGAATTCAGTTGTCAAACATCACTAAACTTCCGACAACTCTTTCAGCCTTTATTTAAAATACATTTTCCCTGAAGTTTGCAAGAGCATGATTTATAAGCACAATGAGGCTGTAAAAGCGGACTAGTGAGTAGATTAATTTTCCTGTTTGGCTTGATAAAGTTTAATGTCGCCAACAATATCTGTAGCCCTATTTAGCTACATATTAGCAACAACTTTTAGCAAAAGCTTTTAGAAAATCACAAGGGGAGATTACTAGTGTATTTTGTGTTGTAGAATAAAATGTGACAATGTCTTGAGTTTATTTTAAGATGAGTTTATTTTTAGAATTTAACCAAAAATCCCTGAAATGAACAAAATGCTAACCATCTTGTAAAATTGAACTGCAAAAATGTGTCAGTTTACTATACATATACACAGTAGTAAAGCCAGCCTGTTTAATACAAAGGGTCAGAGAGTTTTTTGATGAAAGAAACCTTATTGTTACGGGTCTGACAAGACGTGAGACGTGTGGATCCATGTGCAAGCTTTATTCTGAACAGAAGACAGAGACGTGGTCATAACAGGCAGGGTCAAACAATGACAAACAGGTATATGGCGGGCAAAACACAAGAATAGTCCTAGGGCTAGCGTAGGTCGACGATCGGCAGACAGAATCACAGGGGCGAGACTAGAGGGATAAATCCAGGGAGACAGGCAAAGATCAGAACCGAGGAAACCGACAAGGCAAGGCAAAACAAGGAAACACGGGAAGGAAACAGGAACTAGGAAAACTAACAGGCTAAGCAATAGTCAGCAGAGAATGGCAGTTTGAGTGGGTGTTATATAGTGAGTGAGGTGATAAGAAACAGCTGTGTGCAATGAGTGGAATCAGTGCAGTGTGCAAACTGTGCAATGAATGATGGGATATGTAGTCCGGGGAGCTATGCAACAGTTTGTGTTGTGCGTGAGTCAATGTAATGGAAAGGGTGACCTCTGGTGGTGAATGAACGGAAGTCCATGGACAGGATTCGTGACACTTATACAATTTAATTGTGCTTTAACTGTGAAATGAATAACAAGTGTACGAAATAAGTGGAACCTGCACACTTTTATTTATTAATGATATCCAGGCCAGATGACAGTCAGATACTTGAATTGATATGTATATATGATTTTTTATGAGTATAAAATTAAATTGTCCTGCTGCCATGATGTTCCGAGCCCTAGCAGCTTTCATGAGTGAGTCCAGTCCACTTGGCAGGGGGTACGGAAATATCCAGAATATTTCAACAGAAATACTGAGCTGGCAGCCAAACCTTACAACCTGGAAGTCATTAAACAATCAGAGTGCTATGTCTGCCATCAATTAGGAACAACAGGCTGTGAAGGGAGTTGATTTGGCTTTCCTCTGCATTTCACTCGTAGCCTCTGTGGTTGCTTGACCTGTCCATTCTCTGGATGCTCAATAGACTGTCTAGCCAATGTAAAATCTGGGTCCAGAAGCAAAAACTGGTGTTTTCATATATTTTAATACCATATAACTTGTGAGGTACCCCCTTCATAAAACCATGTAAAATACTTACTGTACTTACACTGTGTTAAAAAACATGGTGTGGTATTATAAAGACATGTTGTTTCTTAATGAAGTATTTTTAAATATTTGTAAAAACTTTCAAATATACTTTTAATATATATGTTTCATCTTTACTTTTTTTTGTCAATGTACTAAAGAAAAAGCTAAATGTTAAAATAATATAGTATAGTATTTATTTTTGTTACTTTTCCACTCACTATTAGAGTAGCTGTATAAACTTATGGATAAAGTTTAATAATAAGATTTAGATTCAATTAAGCAAAATAAAATAAATAAATAAATATTGCATTAAAGAAATCTTAAACATCTAACATTAAACATTTATTTTCTGGCAAATTTTCCATGGACCCCCCCAATTACCCCTCCTTTTCAAGTACAAACAAACAAACGGTATTAGGTTTATATTACACTGTTCACTCTATGAAAAACTGTATGTACTGTCTTTTACAGAGTGCCTTGTGGGACAGTTTGGAGTTGGATGTTCACAATCTTGTGACTGTAATGGAGCTCCATGCGACTCAGTGACTGGAAAGTGCCACTGTCCTGCTGGGCAGACAGGAGAACACTGTGAAAAAGGTACGAAAAACAGCACTGGACATCAAGGAGTACTGCAAACAAACAAAAAGAACAAGAAACCAAAGACAGAGAGTTGTAGAATGCTATCAAATAGTTAAGAGAGAGTTTGCAAGTGAACCATCCTATTCACTTATTCCAAATTGATCTGGAATCGTATTTACATTGTGTTTCATCTGAACCAAATTAAACACGCTGACCTCTGCATTCTCTCCTGGCTCTGCACATGTTTAAAAGAGAGGAAAATTGTTTTGCCATTAATGACTTTTCATTCTGTTCTGTTTTGGAGTGGACAGGGTAGTTTAGAGAGGAGAAATTGCAGTGATTTTGGAGGTCTATTATTAGCCACATTTTGCTGAGCCAAAGATCACAGACATAATCGTGGTAATATATCACGGGCCAATCCATTAGAGGAGTTCTCTCTCAAATACAAAAAGTCATAATGAGCCACAGTGCAGAAGGATAGGAGCGAAGCCATGCCATAGAGCTAGTTGAAAAGCTAGAGACGACTATTAGCTGTTAATGGAACAGTCAGTGGCTTCCTGCTGAGAGTGCCACTGACTGTTAATTGTGAGTGTTAATTATGACATAATTATGAGATGAAAACTAAATTATGATATGTTAAATATGAGATAAAATATAGTAAAAAAAAATTGTAAAAATTATGACAAAAAGTCATAACTATGAGATATACCCCCGGTTTCACAGACAAGGCTTAAGCCTAGTCCTAGACTAAAATGTAAGTCTGAGCTGTTTCAAATGAAAGAAACTTAAAATATATCAGTGCCTTTGATTTGTCTCAAGATGCACACCAGTAATGTTTTTTTCTAAGGCACGTTTATAAAAATTACTTAAATGTCCTAATTGAACTATGGCCTAATCCTGGCTTAGGCTAAGCCCTGTCTATGAAACCGGGCCATAGTCAACATTATGACAAAAAGTTTAAATTATGAGATAGTTTTTACATTAAAAGTGCTTTTATTAATAATTGAAGTTTATCTTGTTAATTTGGGCTTAATTATGCCGAATTCATGGTTTTCTCATAATTATGACTTTAATACAATTTACTATTTTAAAATTGACTATTTTTGGAGTAGCCTTTATGGAATGACTTCTATAAGTTTTTTTTTTTAATGTTCAGAGTGTGAAGAGGGCCGTTGGGGGCTGGGATGTGCAGAACTATGCCCTTCCTGTGATAATGGTGGATTTGCGGTCGGCCCCCAAAAAAAAAAAAAAAAAAAAAACTCTGCACACTGTATTTGTCCACCAGGATACATGGGAAATCTCTGTGAGAATGGTAAGATTTAATATTTAATTTTCATAATCTTAATGTATCATCAGACCTCTGTTCAAACCAGACATCTGTCATGAGTTTAGAGTTTTGTGTCACACATAAGAGAAAACATCTGTTGCATATTTGTTTTTTTCAAATGTCACCTTTCCTCAGATTAAATTTTATTTCTAACAGTCTGCCCATTTGGACACTTTGGCCTCAGCTGTCAGTTGCGCTGCACCTGTGAAAACAGGGGGCATTGCCACCACGTGACAGGTCTCTGTGCTTGCAAAGACGGCTGGAAGGGACCCAACTGCGCAAAAGGTAAGGGCACACTTAGAATTCACACTTCATTTAGATTTAGTTGTTTGTCTAGGACCTAAAGCAAACCTAGAAGCGATAGAAAGCGTACTAGATATGAGACAGCCATTCAGTGATCATTTCAATGAGACTGTATGGATATCATGGATGCCTCTTTGACATCTAGCACTATTACACTATGCTTTAGGCTCAGCTTTTACAAGATTTGTTACTTCTCAGCCATGCAACATAAGACTGAGCTGTCCTGTAGGACCGGCTGACCTTTGCTGCTCACATTGTGGCAACTGCCCAGTCTTGCTTCTCCATGCCCCATAAAATAACAAAATCCAGACCGTCATGCATTGCTACTACACACACTTTTGTACTTTTGTACCTCACCTGTTGCTGGTCAGCATGCATCTGTTATGTATATCTATGTATATTTGTAATGCAGCAACTTGAGTTCACTCCAAATGAAGCTCCAAGTAATGGCTTTTCACTGTTCTCTGCATTGGCTTACTTGTTTAAGAGCTTATTACCTACAATTCAGCCTGTACTTTAATAGATGTTACATCACATCCAGTCAAACAGTCACATACTTATTTCAGTGTAGACAAAGCTCAAGTAGAATCACTGCTCCCATCAATGCAAAAATAATTTTAATCTTGTATTCATGTTAATTAGTCTCCAGTAAATAAATACACATTTGAGAAACAAAAAATGAGTTTAAAAATTCGAAATTTTTTTTTTTCTTTTTTTTTGAATATAAAAAAAAAGAAAAAAATTTAATTATGATTATATAAATATATTTCTTATCCAGTGGCAAATGGTTTTTGGCATGTGTTTTATTTACTAATAATAAGAAAATATAGGAATAAATATTTATTTTTTTAACTAAAAGTCTACATAATTTTAGGAGTTTGGAATTAAAAAACAAGTCTGTAACAAGATTAATTTATATCATTATTTTCGGCACTTAATAATGTACTCAGCATTTTGTCATGTTGTAAATAATACACTGAGAAGAAAATGCAAAAATATAATTAGATATTTTATTTCAAATAATTACACCACACTTGTATTTTAGCTTCTGTTTTGGAATTTTGTGTTTGTAAAAAGAAAACAAAAAAATGATATTTATATTTGATATTCTTTTTAATCTAAAAGAAGTGAAAAGTTAGCTTATGACTTTGCCTTATTTATTTCTGAGTGCCTATCTCACCATACATTCCACCCAAACTATTGCAATCACCTGCATCAGGTTTCTGGGCATAAATGATCCTTGCCCTTAGTGGATCCACTACATGCAGTTTGTTGCCCAAAAATCTGCCAGGAAAACCTAAAATAAATGAGTTGACTGCTTTAATACATTTTTTAAAAATCTTTTACTTCACTCATAATGTGATCTCAGTGGTAGAGTGGGAATGCATTATTTGATGTAATGGGGCATGTATATTCTGTGGCAGCTTGTGAGGTGGGACTCTGGGGGCCAAACTGTGCCAGCCAGTGTGACTGCAGGAGCAGCGTGGGCAGCTGTGACCCTATGACTGGGCAGTGCCATTGTGAAGCAGGCTACACGGGACCACGCTGTGATCAAAGTATGAGCAACCATTGCTATTTCCAGGGAACAGAAATCTAGCTTTTTCTGATGTTTTCAATGTGTTTTCTAGAGTGTCCGGAGGGTTTCTTCGGCCAGGGCTGCCGTCACAGATGCCAGTGTGAGAATAAAGCAGCGTGCGAGCATGTGAGCGGTGCCTGTACTTGTTTACCAGGCTGGACTGGAACATACTGTGAAAAACGTAGGGGAGGAGAAGGGGTGAAGTTGGTTATGTGGTATAATATCACTAAAACTAGTCCAATTAGCATATTTAAGTGTATATATGTATCTTCAACAGCCTGTCCGGAGGGTTTTCATGGTTTCGAATGCCAGCAGAAGTGCAAGTGCTTAAATGGTGGTCGTTGTCACCCTGTGATTGGAGACTGCCAGTGTTCATCTGGTTGGGTCGGGCCCCTTTGCAACACCAGTGAGTCATTTTACTGTGGTCAACATCACATGACAATAAACTGAATCAAGAAGCATGTTCAAAGCATTCCCTCTGTCTTTCGTGTAAGGTAAAATAAAACAATAATACACATGGTCTGGGTTTGTGTGTCCATGGATCGGCACACTTTGCAGTAACGAATGCTGGCACAGCCTCATCCTGATGTCTGCCTTTGATGTGGAAACCTGGTAGCATTGTATTTCAGAATGTGTTGTAGTTCCTTGTGTATAGAGTTTCATATTTGTCTGTGTCTATATCTGTCTTGCCATAGCATGTGAAGCTGGCACCTATGGTCCTGGCTGCAGTCAAACCTGTAACTGCCACAATAATGCCACCTGTGACCCTGCTGATGGAAAATGTAAGTGTGGAGCAGGATGGACAGGCAGCAGCTGTGAACAAGGTAGTGTTTTTAACTGTCCTCACGCAATCCTGAGAGATATTTATACCTTCTTTTAATCAAAAACATGCAGAGATTCTTTTTTATATCTGTGAAAACATGTTACTTTTGTTAGAATAATATATATACTGTATATATATTATATATATAACCATGTTATTTTACGATACTATATAGAGATCAAAAAAATAAAACAGGAATTCCAGGCCACTAAGCTGAATGTATTTAAACACTTAATAGCTCATTAAAAAAAAGGGGGGTAGACCAGAGCGCCAAAAAAAAAAACTTTTATTGTTTACTTTAACGTTTTTAAACATATTATTATTATTAATAACACACACATAGAGATATATAGTTTGCACTTTATTTTACAGTATGTGTATTTACAGTGTACTTACCCAAGAAAGTGCTGGTAGTATAAGGTAACTACATGGCTTAAGCTAGGTTTAGGGGTAGGTTCTGGGTTAGTAGCCTGTCTGCCCTTTCTCTTCACTGGGCATCACAGGGATTTCACTTCGCTGGTTTGAATCCTATCTCAATGGTAGGTCTTTCAGGGTGTCTTGGGGAGGGGAGGTATCCAAATCACATCAACTTGTCAATGGGGTTCCTCAGGGATCAGTTCTTAGACCCCTCCTCTTCACCATATACACTACATCACTGGGAACCATCATACAGGCACAGTTTTTCCTATCATTGCTATGCTGATGACACACAACTCTATCTTTCATTTCAACCAGATGATCCCACGGTAGCTGCACGGATCTCAGGCTGCTTGGCGGACATCTCGGCATGGATGAAAGATCATCACCTACAGCTCAACCTGGCAAATACTGAGTTTCTTGTCTTCCCTGCCACTCCAACTCTCCAGTATGATTTTTCCATCCAGCTAGGTTCTTCTACAATTAACCCATCAACTTCGGTCAGAAATCTTGGTGTAACTTTTGATAACCAGCTGACCTTCAAAGAACACATTTCAAAGACCGCTCGATCTTGCAGGTTTGCATTGCACAACATCAGAAAGATCAGGCCTTTCATAACGGAGCATGCTGCACAACTTCTTGTCCAGGCCCTTGTCATCTCTAGGCTGGACTACTACAATGCTCTTCTGGCTAGACTTCCATCAAGCACAATCAAACCTACTACAAATGATTCAGAACGCAGCGGTACGACTGGTCTTCAACGAACCCAAAAGAGCCCATCTTACACCTCTCTTTATCTCCTTGCACAGGCTACCGGTTGCGGCCCGAATCAAGATCAAGACATTGATGCTTGCATATAGAACAGCCACAGACTCAGCACCCGCCTACTTCCACTCACTACTACGAATCTACATCCCCTTCAGAAGTCTGAGATCCGCTAGTGAGCGACGCCTCGTGGTACCATAACAGAGAGGCTCAAAATCACTTTCCAGAACATTCGCGTTCACCACTCCTGGCTGGTGGAACGATCTTCCCACCCCTATCCGGAATGCTGAAAACCTGACAATTTTCAAGCGGCAGCTGAAAACTCACCTCTTTCGACACTAATTGACGTCATCCTAAATTAAAAAAATAAATAAACTTTGTCTTTCTCTTTATTTATTCATTCCCTTTCTAGCTTGTACTTATTTGAAAAATTTCTAAGAACTTGGTATTACAACCACTTCCTGTGTCTGTTTGCCTCTTTAAGAAGAATCGCTTTATGTATCCCCCAATTGTAAGTCGCTTTGGATAAAAGCGTCTGCTAAATGACTAAATGTAAATGTATTTACAACCCAGTTATTGTAATTGCTATAATAAGTACATAATATGTACATGAGAAACAGGACTGTAAAATTTAAGGTATTCCTATGTGTATTTTCAGTGTCTCTCTTGAACACATTTTTGAGGCACTGTGTTAGTTGAGAACAATAATATAAGCGTTTCTGTATTTTTGGAATCGGGTTTTCATTCTGTTGGGTTTCTGATATAGCTGTTTAAGAAAAAATAACGTTTACAAATAACATGTATTTTGGATATTTATTTGTGACTGAAACGTAAGTTTAAATTGGATATCCTAGAAATAAAAAAAAACGCGGTTTATTATTATGATAATAACAACAATAAAAATAATACAATAATAAATGTACAAAATTAATATATGTTATAAATTTGATTAGGCATTCCATTTTGTAATTATTTTAATAAAATTTGATTGACAGCACTCATATCAGAAACATGCTCAACTGAAAGTTCACATGAAAGAGATGATCTTTGTCTGTTTTTTTTTCTCTCCCCAGAATGCCCAGCTGGCTTCTATGGTGTGGGCTGTCACCAGCACTGCTTGTGCCAGAATGGAGGGTCATGTGTCCGAATCAGTGGGCACTGCACATGTCTAAGTGGATGGATTGGAGTGGCCTGTGAACAGGGTTAGACATAAACCAGACATTTTTGATACACAACAATGTTTACAGTAATTCATATAACAGTGAAAATATGTAAACATTTTCAGCTGCAAATTGGCAATTTTGTTTTTCAAACATCTCGTTCCTGTGTTTTATGTTCAGAATGTGCTCTGGGACACTTCGGCATCGACTGTCAACACAAGTGTGAGTGTGAGAATGGAGGAGTGTGTGACCGACAGAATGGCAGGTGCTTCTGTCCAGCAGGCTGGATGGGCTCACACTGTGAGATGGGTAAAAAGCATCACAGTGCCTCAGTAGTCATCATAATGTCTGCTTAAAAACTGACCACAAAGAATATGTATTCTCATTCTGTGTGTTTTGATCAGCATGTACTCAAGGTTTATATGGTCCAGGCTGTAAGCAGCGGTGCAGGTGTGATCATAACGCCCCATGTCACCACATCACTGGCACCTGTATGTGTCCTGCAGGCTGGAGAGGGTTGCACTGCGAGAAAAGTAATTTTCCCCAATGGCTATCTTGTTTTTATCTGTCAGATTGCCCCCTTTTGGTAGATCCAGCATACTGTAACTCATGTGTGCTCTTTCAGTTTGTTTACCCGGTTCATACGGGAAGCGATGTGCTCAGCAATGCCACTGTCCTGGCAGCACTTCCTGTAACCATGTGACCGGGGAGTGTGGCTGCCCACCTGGGTTTACTGGTAACGGCTGTGAGCGAAGTGAGTGATTATCTTCTGATCTCATTACACTTATGTTGAAATGTGTTTGACAGCATATCAGTTGTTAAACACTAATCCTGATGTGTCCTGGATCTCAAAGGTTGTTTTGTTCCTCTGCTCTGCAGTGTGTCAGTCAGGCATGTTTGGACTGAAGTGTAATCAGGTGTGCCAGTGCTCTGAGGTTAATCAGCTCTGTCACCCCGTCACTGGTGTCTGCTACTGTGCTCCAGGATATCATGGCAGCAAGTGTGATACAGGTGTGCCCTTCATGATCTCACCTTCTTTCATCTTAATAAGTCCTATGTATATACTGAGATGAACAGTAAGGATTCCATATGTAACAATATGGCTATATGGAAAAAAATATATTAATTATTTTCCGAATAGTACACCAGACAGGTAAAATATGCTTTATGTTATTTGTATATACGGCACTATTGGTCACCGGGTGTTGATTTTTATTAAAACGAGGCTTTTACAGAAGAGGGTTAACATTAACTAAGATTAATAAAAGCTTTTATAGTTCATTTAGTTCATGTAAATTTCAACATTTACTAAAATTATTAAAATCAAAAGTTGTATCTATTAATATTATTTAATGGACCTGAGCTATCATGAACTAACAATGAACAGTCGTATTTTTATTAACTAATGTCAGCAAAGATGAATAAATACTGTAACAAACGTATTGCTCATTGAGAGGAATGGAAGTTAACGATTAAACACCATTAACTAATGGAACCTTATTGTAATTTGTTACCAAACTAACAGATTTTATCTTTTTTCTTTTATTCTTGTCGTATTAAAAACTTTTTTTACATACATACTTTTTAATAATTTTTTCAAAAATTTTTCAAACACCTTTTAATATATAGATTTTGTTTTATCTTTGGCCTAGATTATGAAATCAAAAACTTTTAAATTAATTACATCTTTAAAAAACCTATACAATTCACTCAATTAATATGTGGCATCATTGCCATCACAAATACAACTTTATTGTGTGTAATTTCCAATCAATCTGTAATTGTCTAATTATGCATGTTACTTAATTATAAGTATTTAGGATATAAAAGCTATGAAATTAGTCTTAGCAAGACAGGAAACATGTTTAAAAGTAATTTGTATTAGTGGCCAAAATGCCCATTGTTGAAGAAACATTCACATGCTGTAAAGTTTTAAAGAAGTAAATCGATATTACTACATAGATTACTGCATAGATGTTGTACCCATGATGCCTTGTTGTTTTAGAGTGTGCGGTAGGCCGTTATGGTCCCAACTGCGAGCAGGAGTGCCATTGTCTGAATAAAGGAGTGTGCAAGACCAGCACTGGCACCTGTACCTGCCCACCGGGATTCATTGGGCCAAACTGCAATATCAGTCAGTCACACTTTTACAATTTTTAATCATTGTTCTTTAACAAATATCGTCTCATTTCCAGAATTTTTCATTTTAATTTTTAAAAAAAAAAAAGGTTAGTGTAATCACTAACAGACTGCTCTCTCTCTCTAAAGCCTGTCCATCAGGGCGTTACGGGCAAGACTGTGCACGAGTGGCTTTGTGTGGTGAAGGGGCCAGGAGTGATCCGGTCACAGGCAGATGCGTGTGCAAAGCAGGCCAGCGAGGGGAAGACTGTGGGAAAGGTCTGACTGTATTCCTGATAAAAGTAATGTTGAAGGGATTGACTAATGTTTTGCTGAATTTGTATGAAATAAGCCGATGAAGAGTAATTGTGTCTCAGGTTGTCCTAGGGGCTGGTTTGGCGAGGACTGTGCTCAGCGCTGTCACTGCAGTAATGGAGGACTGTGTGACGCGGTTACAGGAAACTGCACCTGTGGGCTGGGCTGGACAGGAAACTGCTGTGATAGAGGTCAGCTGATTGTGCACAGTTCACCCGAACATAGAAATTCTGCAAAATATGCAGCTTTTATCAATACAATAAAAACACAGTGTGACTAAGGATGCAGCGATATAAAAAAATTCAAGCCAATATTGATAAGCCAAAAATTATTTTTAGACAAAATGTAAAATCTAAAATAAGGAAATAAGTTATTGATAAAATTTTTTTATATTAAAAAAAAATATATCTATGAGTTTATAAAATAAATTACTGAATACTATAATACTATTTAATATATACAGTATATATATCATAATATTATATTAATAATATATAAAATAAATTGAAATAATTTAAGAAATGTTACATTATGAAAAATGGAAATAATAGATTATTAAATTCTGTTTAAATGTGTTGATGTGTTGATCAGAGTGTCCCAGAGGCCGGTATGGGGCTGACTGCAGGGAAGTATGTGATTGTAAAAATAATGGCACCTGTGACAGAGTGACGGGCGAGTGTCACTGTCCTCCTGGGTACTACGGACACCTCTGTGAACATGGTGAGAAAACGCAGCATCTGTTTCATCTAATTTTAGTCCATGTTTGTAAGATACTGATATCAGGTTTTTTTTTTTAATCAAAGCATGCCTTGGTTTCCATGGACATCGCTGCCAAAGCTTTTGTGTGTACTGCCGTGGATCATTCCCTTGTGACGCTCTGCACGGGCCGCTTGCTCCTGCCTCCAGTTATCACTACTCCTCTGTGAAGAGGTGCAGAGGATATAGGTTTTATCACAAAGTTTTTATAACCATGCTGTTGACTAGAAAGTTTTAAAATTCTTTTGCAATGTCTTTGCAAAAGATACTATTCAAAAAAAGCATTTGTTTGAAATATTAGAATTTGTTGTAAATGTCTTTACTGTTCCTTTCATTCAAACATATGCATCCTTGCTGAGTAAAAGTATAGATTTTTTTTAATGATAAATGATAGTCCATATCTATACATCTGAATGCATCTGTACTATGTATATATATATATGCATACATATATCTGTACATGTACGCATGTATATATGCACACATTTATTGTATCTGAATATTATGTAAACTGTATGTTTATGTTTCAGAGTGTGATCCAGGCAAATTTGGGCCTAATTGTGTCCACATATGTGACTGTGACGGAGACACACCATGTTACCCTGTCAGTGGCAGGTGTCTGTGTGCACCTGGGAAAATGGGATCTCGCTGTGATATAGGTAAGCCCTCCACCGAATTTGTGTCACTTAATTTTTTTCTTTAGTCATTTAGTCAAAAATGTCTTTTTGCATTCCCATCAGACTGTGGAGTGAATCGATTTGGACCTGACTGCTCAGAGAGATGTGAGTGTCACAACGGAGGTCAATGCAATCCACGCAATGGACGCTGCACCTGTCTTAACAGCTGGGTCGGACCGAGCTGTCAAGAGGGTAATTTCACTGGTAATTCACAATAACCTTCACTTTTTACAGCAATCTCAAATAACAACTTTCCTGTGTAATGCTTTTTTTATAACAGGGCTCATGTCTATTCAGAATACTAGCAGAAGCAAAAGGAAGGACTCGTCAGTATAGCAATCTCACGGTTTCTTACCCAGTTCAATAACAGACACCGACAGTTTCACTGACTGTAAACTGACCTGGCTTGAATTTGTGAGTGGACTCTTGGCTAAAATTGAAGGCTTGTAGCATTTTTTTTTTTTTTTTAGATCTTTGAACACAAAAGTCCACCAAACCGTCAGATGACTCTAACAAGGACAAACTTCCAAGGTGGAGACTTCCATTATATAGTCAATAAATGATATACTTTCTTGTGGAAAAGTGGACAACATGAAGTCCAAAATGGAGAAGACTATTCATATTGAAGTTCCTCCTGGATGAGGACAAATTCAAAGAGTTTTTTCAGCATCAGTTCTGCTCAGGGAGATTGAACTTCCTGATGACTTCAGTTTAACTCTAATCAAGAAAAGCACCAAATCAAGGCCTTCGCTTCACCTGAAATTGAAGTGAATCCCACTGTCACTGTGATCTTAAACAGGGCTTAAAGGGATAGTGCACCCAGACTTCTGCTATCATTTATATAACCTCATTTTATGGTTTTGTATCCATTTAACCCCAGGTTTTATCTTGAGTGTGGATATTTGGAATTGTCGGTAGAGACTTTGATTATCTTATATCATTCATGAACGTTGTCAATTTCTTTAACATTTAAGTAGAATTTTGCGCAAATTTGTTACTACGGTGTATAATATTTAGGCGTTGATGTATGTTGTCCATATTTCAAGTAATACAAAAAATATGAAACTGGAGTACATTTTTACCTGTGTACTGTATGAATGTATGCTTAATGTGTGAATTCTTGTGTACAATTTTATTTGAAAGAAAACTGTACTGTAAACCTTATAATCACTATGATTCCTGTTATACTGAACCAGTGTTTTGTCCTTTTAGGGTTTTTGCTACAGCTTTATTTTTGTACAGGACCTTCTCCACATTATGCATTTGTGAAGTGTGATTTGCATTCTCAGTGCAGACTATGAACTCAAAGAAAATTTATATTTCAATATTTCTGCAGCTAAGCCACGACCAAAGATAGCACTTAAAACTTTTTTTAAACAACCATGGTTGATGCTTTTTCTTTGTTTTGTAATGGTTGGTTTTCTGGAAGCTTACAAATGTTTTATTCATGATTCAGCGTCTCTAAGGGGTATAGAAATAGGCGTTGAATTTTTAAAGAATGTTTTTGCTAACTGCAGTTAAAGAATTATGCTGTTCTGTGTGCACTTAAGATGTTTAATGGGCAGAAATAAGCACAAGAATACTGGCATTACTTTGCCATTTGCATGATTGAACTATAATTCTTTAGATTTACAAAAAAAAATGTCTTTATGCTTTTTTTTCTGTTTTTCAGAACAAAATACTGTTTGTTTTATTACAAATAATAATAAATTATTGGCACCCTTTAATGCTTTAAAATAATTTACAATAGATTTTTAAGAGGAAAAAAGGGTATATCATACATATTACACATTTACACATATTTTGGACACTTAACCAATAAATAAATGTATTCCCTTTGTGGTCTTTAGACACATAAAACACAAAGACTAAATTAAAGAATTTTAGAATCATTTATTTTCAGATGTTTGAAGCGCTACATTTTTTTTTTCAAGCACAATGTTATAAGCAATAATTGCCAATGAAAAAATAAATGAAGGCAAATGTGATAATGCTCAATAAGACCAGTATAGTATATATTTAGATTATATACATGTTATCAAACCATTCCATTATGTATCTACAGAAATCAACTTAACTTAATGCATATCTGTAACAGTAATGGTCATATTACAGTTAACAAATGTCAGAATTATAGGTTATACCAAAAAACAGCAATCTTATCAAATCAGCTTCAAAACATCAGATTTCCTGTACATACAGTTACTCCTGTTGACAATATTGGACTACTTTTTTTTAAATAATTTTACAGCAAAGTATTCAACTTAGGCTCCTTCATCAACAACCTCTGTCTTTGCAGGGGAGGAGGGGGACTGTACACCAACAATTTCTCATTCAGTGATGTTTATCCTCCACATGACTAAACTGGTAAAACTGGTTCAATTTTACCATCTAATTACTGACAACATATTATGACTTCCTGAGCAAAAGCAAACCACTAACATCTTAAACGATAGATGCAGCCTGACTCAACATAAAAAATGACAAATATAAGGACATTTACTATGACCCTCAGCTAAAGGCAACTGAAGTAACGCCTTCCACTTCTATCAGATCCTGTCACATCACTCACAACACACCACCCCACACCCATCACAAAACACACTCGCACACAACCACACATCCCCACACCACAAACACACACTCACACACACACCACACACACACACACTCCCACACACACACCACACACACACACACCACACAACACACACACACACACACAAAAAAAAAAAACACACACACACACACACCAACACAACATCACACACACACACACACTCACAACACATACACTCACACACACACACACACACACCACACACACCACCATACACACCCACTACCCACACACACACACTCCACACGTGTGTAGAGAGTTTCCTGAAGTTACCAGAATATCTGCTCTGATTCTCTCTTTCCATGAACTTTATTCATCACTGGACAGAAAGATGCTCCGGAAACTAAATAAAGCACTGTGTCATGACACGGCTTGAGTTTATCATCTAGACGAGAGTAAGGGCATTTGAAAATCTTGTTGTTAATCTTGCAAGTTTGCCATTTTATGAGCTGATGCTGTGAATATCACACACACACTTATTTCACTACCAAACAGGGAGCTCAGCAGCAGACCAGACAGAAAGTGCATCCTACTCTGGAAAAGTCCAAAGAAAACTCTCAGAAGACACGCCAATGACGACAAAAATATGATTACATCACCATCTACAAACTGCCAAAATCCCAATTATACTGTTTAAGATTGTTAAACAGCCAATATATCTCTATTTCCTACTGTACAAACAACATTTGTGACAGAAAAAGCAAGAAAGACAATAAAAGGGTGAAGTAAAAGTGCAGATATCACAGCCACAGGGACTTTCCACTGCAGTTAAAGAGTCTTAAATATTGAACCATATTGGCAAATTTGAGCACTATATGGAAAGGTGATATTAAAATGAAAATCAAAAACCAGTACAAACCCAGACAGACATTATAATGCATCATTTTATTGTGATCTCAACATGTTCACATAAAAATGATGTTTTGTCTAAAGACTCTGAGTATAGTGCTGAATATGGATGGGAATCATAGGGAATTTAATGATTCTGGCCCAGGTTACGATTCCAGTT
>JADLZN010006987.1:0-61953 GCA_018155175.1 Sinocyclocheilus anophthalmus
GGGTCCTGATCCACTCTCGCTTCTCAAGCCGAGACAGATCCACTCTGGTTCCTGGCTTGCTTGGACTGGAGATATTGCCAGTCAGACTTTCCATCCCTCTACTTCGAGGTCGGACGGGGAGGCCGCAAGGGCAAGAAAGCAACAAAAGAGCGGTGTATTTAATAAATCAGGATGTTAAAAACAGTCTGCGAGACTTTAAAGCTGCAGAGCGCATGCACGTGCGCGCTTTGTTACAAAAGCACAGTGGATATTGCATCAGTCACTTGGGACACTGCTTTTAAGAGTAGTATAACTCCTTTTACACAAAGACAACGGCTTAAATCAGCGCATCAACTCCTTTATCGCTTTCTTTTAAGTTCTAATGATCAAACCCTTCAGGCTTTATTCTCTAACGCAACCAGCGATGCTCCTCAATCAGACGCTCGGAGTGAAACTCTGCAAACTAGATGCATTTGCGAGACGGCGGAAATCACATTATGGAAGTCGCTGTAGATATTAAAGTGTGTTTGTGTGTCTGAATGATGTCTGGATGCATCTGGATTAAACTGAAGCAGGAGCTGAGACACATTGCATGTGCCTTCTGCTTAACTCCCAGAGAAAGAAACCAATAATACAGTATAAAAAGGAAATTTTTTTGCACATATACAACATATTTATTTATTTGTTTGTTTGATTTCTCACATGGTGCCATAGCTATACTGTGGTTTTTTGGGACATGTGCTCAATAAGCATTGATATTCTAGGAAGCAGATTTCGTACCATGGTATATTGTTAAAGGGTGCGACTACAGTATAAATCGGTGCAGGGAGCTACACATCATTCACTTCTTCATCTTCATTGACTGTTCTGTTTGAAGCGTGCATTTTCAAGGAAAAATTAAGAGCTATCTATTTATTATGGCGAGCACTAGTAGAGCATTTAGAAAGTGTGTGCATCCGTGTCAGCGCTATTTGACACCAGATGACACACACGATCTATGGGTAATGTGCTCAGGAGATATTGCTTCTTGTGAGTGTCTCCAATGAGAAGCTCCATTTGCGTTTATCCCTCTTCTTGAGTGATGAGTGACAGGCATTTGTGTCTCGCGGTTCAGGTCCCGCTGCTGCCGAGGCATGGCGAGGACTCGGATCGCGGGATTCGCTGTGAGCCTCAGTTCACACTGCACAATTTTAGCCCGATTTTTCACTCGCCGACAAGTTTTGCGAAATCTCCGACAAATGCCCGAAATCGGAGGCAAATCGGTGCTTGTTCACGTGAGTGACAATCACGCAGTTTGAATTATCAAAGGTGCGATCTGAGGGAATCGCCGACACGTCACCGACGCCAGCAAAATATTTGGCATGCTAAATATCTGGAGCTGTGGCGATTCACAATCACGCTGTGTGCAATGATTTCCGACTGAAAACTACATCGGCGATGACCAACAGCCAATGAGAGAACAAGATGCAGGGCAGAGGGAAGTTCGGGGAGGAGTTATAGACCAGAATATCGGTATTTTAATATATATATGAACCAATATATCATACAGAAACAAGCACAAACAAACATTTGCTTGACCAGCCACAAAATCAGCATAACAGTTACTGCAAAATTACTTACCTCCAACTCTCTTTGCAGAACAACCAATCCCTGTTCCCTGCATCTCCCTAATGCATAATCTGTTTTTCTTTTTCTCCTTGTAGCCAGAAATCAGCTCACAGACAATTTGTGGCTATTTATAATTGTTTTAAATATTCCAGTGTCACTCGAAAATTCCGGTCTGACGCACGGAGGTTCTCGCGTTATTTCCTTATCAATTCTCGCGTGTGTTTTTTTGTGAAACGTAGTTTGCGGACCAGCCAGAAAGGAAAGTAATTTTCTAAGGTGGAGCAAGTTATTACATTATGACACATACAGTGCATATGAATTCATAGATTTGACAAATGCTTTTATCCAAAGTGACTTCCATTGCATTGAAAATATACTTTTATACTGGAAATCAAACCCATGAGCTTTGTGTCCTAAATCAGACTTCCATCTTATCTGTTTGGTAACTATTGTGATTTTAGTTTGTATCTCGGTTCCAGTATCGCACTTCTCAATTCTTAAAGGGATGGTTCACAAAAAAAAATCTATATTCTGCCATTATTATTTGCCTTCATGTCTTTTCACACCTGTATGAGATTCTTTCTTCTGCAGAACATAAACGATATTTTGAAAAATGTTGGTAATCGCAAATATTAGAGCCCAGTGACTTCTACTGAATGGATGGACAAAAAAAAAATTATAATAAAACATTGAGAGATTTCTCAAAATATATTGTCTTTATGATCCACAGAAGAAAGAAACTCATACAGATTCGAAAAAACTGAAGACGAGTTGTTAAACTTTTATTTTGGGATGAACTATCCATTTAACTTTAGGACCTAATACGAATATATTTTGTCAAGTGACCCCATTGACCAGGGAAGTAAGGGTAATGCAAGCAAAAATGACCAATAAATACATTTTGTTACTTGAAAAAGAGAAAATCTAAATATATTATTTTATTTCAGCTAATTGCCAAAACAAAATTTCTAATTTCATTTGGTTTAAGTTGAAGTACTAAAATAACAAAAACTAAAACTGAAATAAAAAAATAAAATAATAAAAAACTTCCAGACATTAAAAACAAAAGACAAAAACAACCACATTAAAATAAATGAAAATATAAAATTAAAAACATTTTAAAATATAATATAATAGTGTATTCCATGATTAAATACTCAGTTGTTGACTGATGTCAGCAGAATGCAAACTGAAAAGCATCAGGGCAAAAACACCTCTGAAATGTCTGTAATATGAAGAAGATATTGAGGTGGCCCTGTGTGTGTGTGTGTTCTGACTCGCTCTACACAAAGACACTTGTACAGCAAGGAAGCTGTGTCAACTTCCTCTCTGAAACACAGAGCCCAAGTCAACAGAAGACTCTTGCCTGTCAGAAACAGGAAGCGCTGTAATGAGGAATAAGAACGGCAGCCGTTTTATTTCTAGAAGTTCTCTCGTGGATCATCCTGTGACATTCACGCTCTGTTGCGGTTTGATGTGGAAATGAAAGTCACAATTGTTAAGACAAAGCTGCTTCTTTAATAGGCAATGTTAGGTTGAGCCTGATCCTTCCGGAGATCTATGATGACTCATCAAAATCGCTGATTTTGAGACATTTTGTCTGTCAAATTCTGTCAGGAAAATTCCTTCGACAGCAGCAGCAGCCCATTATAAACTCCTCCATCGGTGTACAAACCACTCTCAAGTAGTGCTTGACCGGGCTTTTTAAAGGCTAATACCAATTTCATACAGACCAGGGAGAACCAACGATGAGGTTCAATAATCCAGCTGTGAGTCCAATTATTGAACTGT
This sequence comes from Sinocyclocheilus anophthalmus, assembly GCA_018155175.1. Taxonomy (NCBI): domain Eukaryota; kingdom Metazoa; phylum Chordata; class Actinopteri; order Cypriniformes; family Cyprinidae; genus Sinocyclocheilus; species Sinocyclocheilus anophthalmus. The sequence continues at coordinate 3,379 of JADLZN010006987.1, forward strand.
TCTTTCATTTATTTTTTATAAAACGCCTTATTCATAGACTTGCATGGGTCCGAAATGTAGAGTTTAAAAATCCCAACTGTAGATATCTTAATAAAACTGAATGACAGAAAATTGTTACAAACAATGCTTACTCAATTTTCTTAAATAATAATAAAAAATAAAAATTAATGCATGTGCACGTTGGCACAATATGCTTCAATCTAAAAATGGCCAAATTTGAGTCAATTAATTGGCCTGGTCCATGTTTAAGGGGCCAAAAAAAACAGCATAAATCTAAAGTGACAAAAAAAGACAATTAAATGAGAATATACGACAATATCTACTGTTAGGTATCAGTGAGATTTTTAAAATGTGTTTGAATGAAGGCTCATTTTTCACCAAGGCTGCATTTATTTGATTTGTTTAGAAATGCAGTAAAAATAGTAATATTGTCATATTTTTATATTGTGAAATATTATTATAACTTAAAAATAAACTATTTTCGATTGAGTATATTGTTAAAATGTAAGTATTCCTGTGATCAAAATCTGTATTTCAAGGACAGCATTACTGCGTCTTCAGTGTCACGTGATCCTCCAGAAATCATTCTAATGTTCTGTTCAAGAAACATTTCTTACTGTTATCAACATTAAAAACTGTTGTGCTGCTTAATATATTTGTGAAAAACTGCTTAAGAATATTTTTGGGGAAACCATGATACTTTTTTCAGGATTCTTTTTTATTTAAAGCAGAATAAAATAAAAGTAAAATAATAATAAATTAGAAGTATTACAAGTATCTAGAGTACAAGAAATAAAAGTAATTCCTTAAAATAAAAATAAAAAAGCCTGACCACAAGCTTTTGAACAGTAATGTACATGTTATTTGTACACATTTGCGAAACTTGAGTGTCTGTATTTGTGTGATTTTTCTCAAATCTCTGGGTAGGATGCGGAGTGTAATTAATGTAGGTCATTTATGATCACTCTTCATTTCTGAAGCGTTCATGACTCAACTCAAACAGCCGTCTCTCAAGAGCGTCCGACCGATCTCGTCCTCATTTCCACTTCTTCAACCTGAAACTCATTTACACTTCAAGGTGCAGAGCTACAGGACTTTGGTTTGGTGTCAACCTGTCAAACATTAATATCATTTCCGTATGAGCAAGAGGAAGTCTCTTACTGATGTCTATTCATTGGCTTTGACACTCATACACTTGCGGTAACATTCTGGCTACAAAGAGCAATTATTTTTGATTACAAGACAATGAGATTGCATGTAAATGCACTCACAAATAGTAGGCAGGGAGTTGTCAACCCAGCAGACATATATGGACAAAAACTACAGGAAAAAAGGAGGTAGAAGTGGTTCAACATATACGGACAAAAGCTACAGGAAAAAAAGGAGGTAGGAGTGGTTCAACATACGGACAAAAACTACAGGAAAATAAGGAGGTAGGAGTGGTTCAACATACGGACAAAAACTACAGGAAAATAAGGAGGTAGGAGTGGTTCAACATACGGACAAAAACTACAGGAAAATAAGGAGGTAGGAGTGGTTCAATATATATGGACAAAAACTACAGGAAAAAAGGAGGTAGGAGTGGTTCAATATATACGGACAAAAACTACAGGGAAAAGGAGGTAGGAGTGGTTCAACATACGGACAAAAACTACAGGAAAATAAGGAGGTAGGAGTGGTTCAACATATACGGACAAAAACTACAGGAAAAAAGGAGGTAGGAGTGGTTCAATATATACGGACAAAAACTACAGGAAAAAAGGAGGTAGGAGTGGTTCAATATATATGGACAAAAACTACAGGAAAAAAGGAGGTAGGAGTGGTTCAATATATACGGACAAAAACTACAGGGAAAAAGGAGGTAGAAGTGGTTCAACATATACGGACAAAAGCTACAGGAAAAAAAGGAGGTAGGAGTGGTTCAACATACGGACAAAAACTACAGGAAAATAAGGAGGTAGGAGTGGTTCAACATACGGACAAAAACTACAGGAAAATAAGGAGGTAGGAGTGGTTCAACATACGGACAAAAACTACAGGAAAATAAGGAGGTAGGAGTGGTTCAACATATATGGACAAAAACTACAGGAAAAAAGGAGGTAGGAGTGGTTCAACATATACGGACAAAAACTACAGGAAAATAAGGAGGTAGGAGTGGTTCAACATATACGGACAAAAACTACAGGAAAAAAAGGAGGTAGGAGTGGTTCAACATACGGACAAAAACTACAGGAAAATAAGGAGGTAGGAGTGGTTCAATATATACGGACAAAAACTACAGGAAAAAAGGAGGTAGGAGTGGTTCAACATATACGGACAAAAACTACAGGAAAAAAGGAGGTAGGAGTGGTTCAACATATACGGACAAAAACTACAGGAAAAAAATGAGGTAGGAGTGGTTCAACATATATGGACAAAAACTACAGGAAAATAATTAGGTAGGAGTGGTTCAACATATACGGACAAAAACTACAGGAAAAAAATGAGGTAGGAGTGGTTCAACATACGGACAAAAACTACAGGAAAATAAGGAGGTAGGAGTGGTTCAATATATACGGACAAAAACTACAGGAAAAAAATGAGGTAGGAGTGGTTCAACATATATGGACAAAAACTACAGGAAAAAAGGAGGTAGAAGTGGTTCAACATATACGGACAAAAGCTACAGGAAAAAAAGGAGGTAGGAGTGGTTCAACATATACGGACAAAAACTACAGGAAAAAAGGAGGTAGAAGTGGTTCAACATATACGGACAAAAGCTACAGGAAAAAAAGGAGGTAGGAGTGGTTCAACATACGGACAAAAACTACAGGAAAATAAGGAGGTAGGAGTGGTTCAACATATACGGACAAAAGCTACAGGAAAAAAAGGAGGTAGGAGTGGTTCAACATACGGACAAAAACTACAGGAAAATAAGGAGGTAGGAGTGGTTCAATATATACGGACAAAAACTACAGGAAAAAAGGAGGTAGAAGTGGTTCAACATATACGGACAAAAGCTACAGGAAAAAAAGGAGGTAGGAGTGGTTCAACATACGGACAAAAACTACAGGAAAATAAGGAGGTAGGAGTGGTTCAACATACGGACAAAAACTACAGGAAAATAAGGAGGTAGGAGTGGTTCAACATACGGACAAAAACTACAGGAAAATAAGGAGGTAGGAGTGGTTCAACATACGGACAAAAACTACAGGAAAATAAGGAGGTAGGAGTGGTTCAACATACGGACAAAAACTACAGGAAAATAAGGAGGTAGGAGTGGTTCAACATATACGGACAAAAACTACAGGGAAAAAGGAGGTAGAAGTGGTTCAACATATACGGACAAAAGCTACAGGAAAAAAAGGAGGTAGGAGTGGTTCAACATATACGGACAAAAACTACAGGAAAATAAGGAGGTAGGAGTGGTTCAACATACGGACAAAAACTACAGGAAAATAAGGAGGTAGGAGTGGTTCAACATACGGACAAAAACTACAGGAAAATAAGGAGGTAGGAGTGGTTCAATATATACGGACAAAAACTACAGGAAAAAAGGAGGTAGAAGTGGTTCAACATATACGGACAAAAGCTACAGGAAAATAAGGAGGTAGGAGTGGTTCAACATATACGGACAAAAGCTACAGGAAAAAAAGGAGGTAGGAGTGGTTCAACATATACGGACAAAAACTACAGGAAAATAAGGAGGTAGGAGTGGTTCAACACGAGTACACTTCTCAAACCCCATGTTCTCCAAAAGTTGGGATGCTTCTGAACTGATCAGATCAACTCATCCTTGCAAGCATGCAAAGCAACACTGCAATGAGGTCAAAGCATGTGCATAATTGAATATAAACTTTCATCGCTGGCCAGAGAGCAACAGTGCATTACTGGGAGGAAATCTTTTCTGGAAGATTCAGTGTGTTTGTGCATGAGCTGTGAATGGATGAGGGCACACGGATAAAGTGCAGTGATCTCGCCAACATCACAAACCGTCACTGCATTGATCCAAAAGGACATTAATGATGATCTATGTTGTGATAACCACAAGTAGGGCGTTTAAAATGCCAAAGGAGCCGCTAACATGCTAAACATGAGGATGTCAGTGAGTGTAACAGAGAGACAACCCTTGAGTCGCTACTCACCAGTTAGTCTCTGACTTCTCATCCACCACCTCGTTATAGGCCGCGGTAAGAGCTGGGCCGTTTTTGCTCAGGTTCACAGCCATGATGGGCAAATCTGTGGGTTTCTGACCGTCCGACGCCGGGGACAGACGCTGCAGTGGACTCCGGGGGTAGATGGGGATCTCTCGGCGGCGCTACGCAGACAGGAAGCCCGCAGCGCCACATCACGTAGCACTCACTCCTCCCTGGAGCGACATTTCGAAGCCTACTATGGTGACGGCGTGGCTCATGAATATTAATTACGCAAAGCGAGGTTCGCCCAGTAAGCCTCCCTGATTTGCTGCAGGGCTGACGCAAGTATGTGGGCGGATGTCAGCTGGCGAATGATGACTCGGCTCATGAATATTAATGAGGACATGAGATTTCTGAAGGTTACCAAGCAACTCTCTGGCATAGTAGAGTTTTATAAACCACGCGGCAGCGCCACCTGCTGGACAGGCATGGAGCAGCACATGGGCGTGGTTACTACATCCACCTTTCTAAATCTATTATATATATATTTTTTAACAAATCTACAGATTCAATGAAATGAGACTGAATGTCTATAGCAGCATCCTAAACCGTAAAATAACAATTTAAACAACGTTACAGCTCAAAATAATATAGGTTTTAACCAAATAAATAGTTTTATAAATTGAACAACCTTTATTTCTTTATTATAAGGGATGGTCAAAATTAGAAATATACACATTTACAAGATATCATTTTAAAAAAATGCAGCAGCACAACCATTTGTTAACATTATCAGTGTTGAAATGTCTTAATTTTTTACATTGAACACAATTTTAAATGTCTTTTTGTTACATATATGTTTTTTTCAATTTTTTTTCTTGGGGTAAAATATGACCCCAAATATGATAATTTTTTCTTTTTGTGAGATTCATCCAATACACTATAAAATGTCATTATTATCTGAATTCTGTCAGACAGTGCAGTTAACCATAACATTTTGAAAGTCTGTGGTGTTGCAATAAATCCAAGAGAAGGTATTAAACAAAAGGAGCTTTATTCACTAAAGTTGACACCTTGGAGGTTAGTCTCAGCTGTACTGAGTCTGAGGAGAGAGCTGGTTAGATGACAGGGTTTTCTAGCACAAACGGTTAGCAAGGAGAGGTCATTATGGCTCTGTGTACGTGTGTATGCGATACACAAAGTAGTACAGTACCCATCAACAGTTAAAACAAAGTAAATGGTACAGTACAGTTGCTTATACATTGATGGTTAAGGCTAAGGTTTTATTGAGGGTCTTGGGGGAGGTGAGAGAATGGAAAAAAGATCCCTGATATCTTGCAAATAGCTGCGGGAAAAGGTTTGTAGACTACCAGAGTGCAAAGCATGATATACTGCCTTAGCACAATCTCAAAAAGGGTTGCAACTCGACCGGCTGCTTCAGACGAAGCATCAGAGAGAAGCAACTCGCAATTCCAGGCTGACTGCATTTCAGCTGATGACTGGAAGATGACAAATAAATAGAAAATAAATAAATAACTTAAACGTAACATTCTACTTCCAGACGCACAACCAGTGAGCCACGTTTAGTAGTGAAAATTTTACTGATGCAAAGACGATACCATTGGTCTTTGAATCAAAGTTAGGAGAAGTTGGCATACAATTTTACATTCACTTCAATTAAAAAGAAAAAAATCAATCTATCATTATTTACACACCATCATGTTTTCCAAATCCAACCTATGACCTTTTTCTGTAAAACACAAAAGGAGAAATTTAGAAGTTTGTTCATGCTGCTCTTTTCCACGCAATTAAAGTGAATGGTGACCACAGCGGTCAAGCAACAATTGCAAAGATTTCCAATAAACATCTACTAAGATTTCAGTTTGGAACAAATGGCAAACTTTTGATTTGGAGCTTGAAAGTTCATGGTTCCCATCTGCTTTCATTGTATGAAAACAGCAGCGTGAACATACTTCAAAATATCTCTTTTGGTGTTTCACAGAGGAAAGTCATCAGTTCTGTTTGGAAACGTGAGTAAATGATTGCAGAATTCACATTTTGTTGTAAACTATCCCTTAGCTATACTGCCGTTTCAAAAAGTTTGGATCATCCAAAGCTATACTGGACACAAATGTCAATTCTCTTGGTGACAGAACACATATATGGTGCTTAATATAATTCTGGCAATATTTAGCCGAGTGAAGAAACATAATTTTTTTTCATTCTGCTCTGTGTAAACATCTTGATCATCCACCTCTAAATAGGCAGCCATGAGTTAATGAGTGCGTTTACAAAAATCAATTTTCAGTAAAAGTACTTGAGTCCAGCAGGTCATACATCAAACGTACCATCAACTGTCAAAAGTTAGTAATATTAGTGACTACAGGAACAAGAGTATCTAAAGATTATTAAGATTACACTTTTGCAGACAGATTTGTAGAAGAGATAAATGCTAAGTAGCCAAAAAAAATATTGCATTCGTACGCTATGATGTGCCCATTGCCTGCAAATCTGAAAGGGGCATAGTCACATTTGGCAGAAATGGTGGCATTTCTTTTTTTTCTTCCCCACACAGTCCCACCGTTCAGCTTTTTTGCTCCCTCTTTTTTTCTGCAAACAAATTGGGTGAATTTTTAAGACAAGTATAAAAACCTGCCTTGATTCCTAAAGCAACTTCACAATACTTATCAAAACAAATACTTACACATCTGCCATATCATGCACATGCAGCTGCGGTGAATTAAATTTAGTGGCCGTTCGTGCAAGACACGTTTTTGCATTAAAAACAGGTTGATGGAGCTTGTCCATATGTACAGTAAATACGGTTAACGTGCCCCCAGATTCATCTGATTGGTCCATTCTTTTCAAATCGACACCATTCTACTGCACATCAAACGATGAACGTTTACATAGAGCAACATTAAAAATACAGCGCAAATGGAAAGCAAGAACATGCCCTGTGTGAACGGCCAGCTTAATTCTGAAATCGACCGACGCTCAAGGTTAAATAAACAATGTCAAAAGGAGATAGGATTATAACCAAATAAAAAAATATTTATGTCTAATAATTAAAAATAACAGTGTCCTAATGAGACGCAATGCAACACGCCACGAGAAAAAGGTTTGTTTAACATTTTGCTTTTGTCCTAATCAACAGCGATGGCGGTAAGCGACGAGTGATTCTATTTTTCAAAAACTTAATTTTAAAATAATTTTTCAAATTTTTTTTTTTCAATTCATGCTACCTCGCGGCTGACAACGATTAGACTTATCTCCGGTATGTACAATATTAAAAGTTACAGTTGCGTTATGAACGTCATTTTTGAATGAATTTAACGCCATAATGAAAGCTACAATGGATAATGTACCTCAGATCTTGAAAACACCTTGAAATAAACAAGATCAAACTGTGAACTCTGTGAACAAACAAGTGCATTTCACAACAAAATGACAAAATTGTATCAATCACTGAGTATATATTTTAGTTAAATTTGATGAAATTACATATCCGTTTCACAGCGAGTGAGCAGTAAGCTTTCAGAGAGCTCCGCCCACACTCTTCTGATTGGCTGTGAGTTGTGATTGATTTTGTTGCATCTTGTGCCTTGTCGCGCCTTTTGTGGACAGACAAATTCGCCCCATACCCTTAAAAGGTCACTATTGGAGGAAACTGCCATTTGTAGTGGTGACTGAAACCGAAGTGGACATTATCGAGTGCACTCATTCAATGCATCTCAATATCTAGTGTACAACCAATGTACACTCAACTAAAAACATGTGAGGGTCGAGCCAAATTCATTCCTGCAGCTCTTCTGATGTACTCAAGAGTCCAGGTTCACACACTTGTTTTCATTCACTCCTGTAAGTGGACTATATTAGTGAAGTAACGTAGGGAACAGTGAATGAGGGTATATGGAATCTCTTTGCATCGCATCTGGTTAGGACCTGGTGTTAGGTTTCTTTTTTTTTTTTATAGCACAAAGATATAGACTCACTTGACTATTGATGACCTCCATTTGTTCAAAAATCAAATCGCATTATCTCATTAGGACACAACCTCTTCCTAATCACATTCATAGTGTTTTATGGGATAACACTGAAACGGCAGGAAGTTGGAGACTACAGTAAGGTCTTTCTGACATCCGATTTTTTTACATTCTACCACAAACTGTTAAACATGTCAAGTGCATGAGTGCACACACAACTATGGTTTCCACAGGGACTCCCAACGGGACGGTGCGATGGTTCAGACACGATCAATCCTGTATCGCCGCAATTCCAACTTCAGCCCGACGTTTCCTCGTTCAGTGATGACAAGAGTGAGAATGCAACACTGAGAAAATCACAATGACAGTAATAACAGAACTAACAGTAGTACAAGTCTAACTTCCTGGGATGTGGTTCCCCGAGGTTTGTCCGGTTTTACAGTTTTCCTGGAGTTTTCCAGGCTAAGCCGTTGTGGCGGCGGATCTGGGAGAACGGCACATGACAGCAGATTCAGCACATAGCGTCCAACATGTACCAGCGGCTCTCACCTCCTCACCTCCGCCTTCCCTTCCAAGGGTCCCTCCCCTCAACATCCACTTATTTTGACTCCTCTTGTTCAAAGTAAAAACACGCTTCTCTGTCCGTTTGATTGTGTAGTGTTTTAGTTGCAGGCACTCTCACATGGCGTACTTTTGCGTCCATTCTCTCGCTAGTCTGTTGTACCTACGAGCAAAAAAAGGATAAACTCTTACAATGTAATTCAAGCCACATTTCTGTTTTATTTAAAGGTGGGGTATGTATTTTTTCAAAAACGCTTTAGAAAACTGAGTCGGGCCGAGTACCAAAACAAACTTGTAGCCAATCAGCAGTAAGGGGCGTGTCTACTCCTGATGTGGAGGAGAGAGCGCTCAGTGCACAGGATGGACATTAGCCGAGCCGAGCGACAGAAAGATAGAGATGGCGGATAAAAAACAAAAGAGGAAAACGTCTGCGGAACAAAAGAAGGCTTCCGTACAGCCTATACCAGGACTCCTCCGCTCCGCATCAGCTAAAGTCTGTCTACACTGGACGCGATAAAGCGACCATTGAAAATCATTTGAAATTTGTGTCAACGTCATAAATAGAACGCAGCAGCAGTTTTCTGTCGGGGATTTGTCGTGTCGTGCCGCGCCACATCCAGTGTAGACCATAGATATGTATATACAGTATATCTATGGTGTAGACAGCATCCCTGATTAGCATGAATTTCTACTGTATTTTGCTGCTCGCGTCCGGTGTAGACATGGTGTAACTTTGGTTTTGCTTTGTTTCACAGAACTATCGTTGCCTGGGTTGCATACGTATGTTTGGGGCGGAGCTATCAAATGGGGCGAGACCCTTTTGGGGTAGATGCGTGTTTGTTTTGGTGATTTGAAATATCAACATTGGCTACCAGAAATCACTTACCCCACCTTTAACAGTGAGCAAGAATGCTTTACATAAAGTGGATATAATGTGACACTGTTTATTGGTTCAATCACAAAGGACTGAACCGTCTAAAACAGTTCGCGGCTTGAGCAGTACAGATCTACAAGTTATTGAGTAACTTGTAGATCTGTGCTGCTCAAGACGCGAACTGTTTTAAACTGAAAACTCACTTTCGGACGCCTGACAGTCACTCAGACTCGAAATGAGCCAAAATACCGGTATATCTGATCCTGTGATGAATGAACTGATCTAGCGCTCCAGTTCCTCCAACAGTCACTGAACTGAGGAAACAGTTCCGACTCGGACTGGTTGCACATGATGAAGATGCTAACTGAACGTTTTCTGGTTTCTCATGGTGTTCTTTAAAAGGTGAGTTTATGAAGGCTAGTGTTTATTTCCTTTACTCTTTGTATTCAGTTCACATTATTATTGGGTGCTTTAATAATATAATTGCCTATACGTTACGCCATTGAGTGATTACGTAAATAAACCAGAAACAAACTAAAAGAACTAGTTTGCGTAAGTGAAACGGATTTCCCCGCTTGTCTGAGGCTCTGGATCACAGTTAATAACGTTGTAAATAATGAACCGTTTCTTGCACCGACCGATCGTTTCACTTCATAAGACTCTTATTCGTCTGGAGCCGCAGTACAATTCATATTGCCTCGTAACTTTTTTGACTCGTGATGTGTGCAACTGTTTGACTTCTTTTTGTGAATTTTTTTTCAGGATTTTTTGATGAATGGAAAGTTCAAAAGAACAGGCTTTACTTGAAATAGAAATCTTCCGTAACAGTATGCATGTCTTTACTGTCATTTGTGATCTATTTAATGCATCCTTGCTGAATAAAAGTATCCATTTCATAAAACAAAAAACCTTAATAACCCCACACTTATAAATGAAAGAAAGAAAAAAATCACCTACATCTTGAATGGCCTAAGGGTGTACATTGACAGCTAATTTTCATTTTTGGGTGAACCATCCCTTTAAAATCTGTAGCCACACAACGGTCCTGGAAGCATTCACAATCCGCCCCTAAACATGACGCTGGAGAAAGCAAACTGTTATTGATCACTTTACTGTAGAGTCAGACGTCTTCCTTTTACAAAAGTGAGCAGTCCATGGCCAGTCAAAGCGGCTACAGACCTAACGGCATCAGTCAAAAATCTGACTACACGAGACTAACACGTCCCAAACAAGCCAAGACAAGGAAGAGCTTTTTATTAATGGGTGTAATATGGAGAGAAGGTCAATGTCGCAACTAACCTGGTAGATTAATACAGATTTTAACAGTCTCACGTGTGCATGTATTGGCACTTTTACAACAGCTCTGAATGTGGCTCATCCAATCAGAGTGGACAATCTGCAGTATAATAGTTGTACTGTTCCGAGTCTTTTGTTCTGTTACATAAAGCTGTTTTTGTACACTCGCCCATCAAATAAAAGCAGAAACACATCACAAACAATGAAGTACTTTTCATTTGTATTCGATTCATTGGATTTTCCAAAAATAGGCATTTGATCAAAACAAGAAAAATTAACACATGAACAATTTTTTAAAAAGACATTCAAATATGCACGTAATTGTCACTCACTTTTCTCTGTCTGCTTTATATGTATGTGCGATCTCAGGTACCAGCGGGTCATCTGGGTTCGGGTCACATAACAGGGAGCAGATGGACAGCAAGACTAAAAAAAAAGAGAAAGGAAACACATTAAAAAGATATAATACCAAAACCTCCTGATCGTCTATACTGCTGGAATGAGGAGCTGCCTTGTGTTAGTTTGTCATATAACACAAACAGCTTCCCGTGGAGTGATCCAAACTAGGTCATTGCTTAGAACAAAGAGTAATCACTGCAGTCTGACAACACAATAAGCCACACTGGGCTCAGCGCTCTGCTATTAGCCAGAGACGCCAAAACAAACAGTCAAACAGTGTCTGTCCAACAAGTGTTCAAGCCACATGAGAACATCATAATACCTAAATTATAACAATCATCTGTCGGTTTTCCTGAACCGGAGAACATGTACTGTAGGTTCTACTGGCCGATGCAATGGTGACTTTTAACCTGTACATCAACGGCATGTTATGATTTGGTAATATAATTAAGCAATGTTTAAAGTCAAAATATTTAACAATCCACACAATAACATTTTATTAGAAAAAAAAAAAAGTGTCACATTATTAAGAACAATACATTTTGCTGTAGTAGTGTATTCATTCTAAACATAAATGCACTGACATGTGATTATGCAAATTAAAATGTATTAATAGAAGAATCTCAATACCTGCATTTCTTAGATATATTTGGTAACCCTAAACGTTTGCTTAATTTGTTAACAGTTAATTCACTAGGTATTGTAAACTAACAATGGAAAAATACTTGACGAATTATTAATCCTTGATCATTCTAAATACACTGATTCTTTGTACATTTCAGGTGTCAAGTATGTAATTAGTATGATATTGAATTAACCAATATGAATGAACATAATCTACTCTTTTCAATTACATAACTAGATTCATAAAATCATTTATTGAATTTATGGTTCATTCAGCTACAATTTTGGCATACATTGAGTCCGGCACATACTGCATTTCGCAGCTCTCCAATTAACAATTGATCGATTAATAAATAATTACAGAAATTCCTGAAAATAAGCATTCCTACAATCAATACAACTTCATACCTGCAATGTGAATACATCATAAGTACCATTCAAGAGTTTATGTTTTACTTCTGCCAGACCCAAATTTGTGAAATATTATTACAATTCAAATAAACTGTTTTCTATTTTAATATATTTAAAAAAAAAATTATTTCTGTGATGGAACAGTGGAATTTTTCAGCAATCATTACTCCAGTCTTCAGTGTCTCTTGATCTTCAGAAATCAGTATAATATGATGATTTGATGCTCAAGAACCATTTCTGATTATTATCAGTGTGGAAAACTGTTGCGCTGCTTAATATTTTTCAGCAAACCATGACGCATTTTTTCAGGATTGTTTGATGAATACAAAGTTCAAAAGAACAGCGTTTATCTGAAATAGAAATATTTTGTACCTTTTACTGTTTTACTGTCTTTTGTGATCAATTTAATGCGCCTTTATGAATAAAGCATTCTATTCTTACAAACAAACCAATTTTTTTTACATTTTATTTTCAAAGTGCTTGCATCATGCATTGAGATGCTGCCTGAATCTTACCTTTGGATACAGTAAGTGCAGGTGACCATTGAGATCGCAGGATGTCCAGACAAATACTGCCGTTACTGTTAATATTGGGGTGGTAGATTTTTGTTGTGAATGCGACCTGTCAATCAATGCAGAGAATATTGATTACAGCATGACAAGCCATTACGTACATTTGCATTTGTCTAATATCACAAAGCAACTGACCTTTGGTGGTTTAAAGGGGTAGTCTGTTGGGAAATGAATTGTAAGGAAGAAAACCCCTCCTTGATATGGACTGTCATTCTAAAAACCAAGAACACCGCTTTGCTAATATATGCATGTACTGCAATCGTCACTAAACAGGCAATATTTTATTTATATGTATGACAAGGACAAATTAATTCAAAAATGTAACATTCTGTTAGTTTAAATTACTTTTTTTGTACAATGTCTACAAACATTCACAGTGCAAATCTTATGAACTGCGCTTGGACGTGAAGATCAGCCAATCAGAACAAAGGCTATTTTACCATGCGTGTTAAAGGTACAGTAACCCTTATTTTTTCACTAACTTACTGGTGTCTGGTACAAGCAAACTTTCATACATTGTAGTGGCCTTCTAGACGACATAATGCTTAAAGGTGCTAATGTCCTTTTAAATAATTTAAAACTTTCTAAGATAGTCACACCCAAAAATGAAAATTACCCCAGGATTTACTCACCCTCAAGCCATCCTAGGTGTACATTAGTGTTAATTTTGTCAGCTATTTTCGTCTTAGTCTTAGTCCCGGGCTAAAATTTCCTTTTTAGTTTTTATCATATTTAGTCAACCTTACCCTATTTAGTTTTAGTCGCTAAAATCTCACATTTAGTCTCGTTTTAGTCACTGAAACAAACTGACATTTAGCAATAGATTATTAAGATTATTATTTAACCGTACGCAGTATTCATTTTGGCAAGCCATTTTTTTTTTTTTTTTTTGTCTGTCTTCCTCCAATGTACTTTTAGTTATCAGTATTTAGACAAACCTTGGTCTGTTTTCTTTATTCAAATTAAGTATGGGCATTTTAGCAGGTTTTTTAGTCAATTAACATTTAGTCACATTCGTCAATATGTATAAATGGTTAAACCGATCCAACAAAAAAAAATTATAATCGTACTGAATGTTGTCATTTGAGAAATTGTACTTTTTCTTTCGGTACTTTCCCAGTAGCACAAATCAATAGAATTGTGGACACATACATGGTGTATTTACCCTCATCTAGTGTACTGAGTTATTATAGATTTTTTATTATATATCACACCAAGACTTATAGAATCTCTCTGTCTTACATTATGAAACCAGCTAAACAAATGAAAAATCCTATAACGTGAACTTCCTAGTATGCCAGAATTGCAATAGTCTATTTCTCTATTAAAACAACAGCGGTTCAGAAAGTGTATTTATTCAGCGATCACAATCGCAAATATAGTGAGATCTTAGACAGCACACAGACGCATTGCATTAGTAGATCGCTAACTCCAGCGTGGTGGTTTTTTTCAGATCGGCGCGGCGTCGTTTCCCATGGACGAGTGTGTTTTGCCTCATGGTTGCCAGATTGCTTAAATAAGCAAACACACCGGGCAGAAAATATATGAATTTAACAGCGAAGCTCTGATTCAGGGATAAGAACTCTTGATATCTGGCAACCGCAGAAAGCTTGGTTTGCGTAGTTAAGCAGTCCTGCAATAACATTTGTCCCCTTTTTTGATGAACAAGATAGGTTTTTGGTAAAGTTTATCTTTTTAATACATTTAGTCCTCGTCACATTCCGTCATGAAATGCATTTTGATATAGGCCCCTTAGTATCATTTTATTGACCTTAATTGTCAGCTCGTCTTCGCTTCGCTCTCTTATTCATGGGAAAAGCGCGTCAACGACATTTTTCGTCATAGTCTATCGTTAACTAATTACCCTAGTGATACCAACTACTTTCTTCTTTCAGATGAATACATCGAGTACATAAAATTTTCCTGGCTCTTCCAAGCTTTATAATTGTAGTGAATGGCTGTTGAGATTTTGAAGTCAAATAAAGTGCATCCATCCATCATAAAAAGTGCTTCACACGGCTCCGGGGGGTGAATAAAGGCTTCCTGTAGCGAATCAATGCATTTTTTGTAAGAACAATATCCATATTTCAAACTTTATAAACTGTAATCTCTAGCTTCCGCTAACTGTTGTACACACGTCCACGAGAGAGTGGCGTTTCAGCGGATGACGTAGGACGTAGCGTAGGGTCCGGTGAGAAGTGACGATTCAAAATCTCGACACCCATTCACTGCCATTATAAAGCTTGAAGAGCCAGGACATTTTTTAAATATAACTCCGGTTGTATTCGTCTGAAAGAATAAAGTCATAAACACCTAGGATGGCTTGGGGGGAGTAAATCATGGGTAATTTTCATTTTTGAGAGAACTATCCCTTTAAGACTAATTTCAGGTACCATACATTTTTACCATGATTTCCATGATTTTCCCAAGACATTTTAAGACTATTAATTTTATTAATCTTAAGTGTATTGATTTTTTTCCCAGAACTGGAAATCACAATTCCCTGATATTTCACGACTATGGGAACCCTGCAATTTGAAAAGAATAAGGCAGAAAAATGGCTACTTACCGGCCCCATTATTGTTGCCTGCCAGTGAAACACTGAAAAACATGATTCATTATATAAAATCAATAGGCAGTATTGAAGCAGAGCAAGACCTGATCTAATGTATGCTGAGAATGGTAGTTAGTGTTGGACATTTAGGGCTGGACAATAATTCAATATCTATATGTATCGCGATATAATTTTTTTCGATAACGGTGATATGATTTTTAAACACCTTTTCCGATATTTCGATATACATTAGCCATGTTTCCCATACATTGATTTATTTGTGTTAAAAAAAAGCGTTTGCCTATCTTTGAATAACCGGAGCACTGCACTTTCAAAATCAAACGCGTTCGGGTGTTTAATATGAAAGTATCTCTGAAGGAGGACTGTCTTCAGAATAGTTTAGATGGCGTTTTTATCTGATAAAGTAGTGTTCATGAGCGGAGCTGCTTTGTTTACATCCGTTACTGGAGAAACCGTTAGTTCTGCTGCTCTCACAGCGCCTCCTGCTGGCAGACCAGCAGTTTGCATTTTCAATAATAAACCCCTTTTCCAGTGACATGCTTTTGTTGTTGCTCTATTTTTTTTTCTGAAGCAACTCGGAGCATGTTTCATACTCTTTATCCTGGTTAATGCACGTTTTCAATCTATAAATATCATCCACACCATTGCCAAGGTTTTTTAACTGCAAATTTTTTTTTTTAAAGGGGTCATATTATGCTTTTTTTAAAGATCATTATTTTTGTGTATTTGGTGTAACAGAATATGTTGACATGTTTTAATGTTCAAAAAACATTATTTTTCAAGTACTGTACATTATTGTAGTTCCTCTAAGCCCCGCCTCTCTCAAACGCTTCGTTTTCTTCAAATTCCCTCCTTCCGACAAGTGCAGTCTGATCTGATTGGCCAGCTGACACAGTGCATTTTGATTGGCCGAACACCACAAGCACTCTCGGAAATGTAACGCCCCTACCATAATCGCAGCTTCATCTTTCAAAATAAACGTAAAGACAGAGCCCGAAAGGGAACATAGTCGGTGAACAGACACAGTGATAGAAGCATGGTCTCTCTCTCTGTCTCTCGCTCTCTCTCTGTCTCTCTCAACACACACCCACACCCACACACACACACACACGATGCCAAAACTCCGCATTTGACCGTAATCTAATACTTAAACCAATCACAAAACAGTAGCTGATTCAGAAGCGCCAGATTGTCTTAGCAAAGTCAGAATTACCTCCTCTCATAGGTTCACGAAACGGTTGTCCATAAAATTCATTGCTGTTCTGTTGTAAGTCATCTTAAAGATTACTAAATGCATCTACTTTCGGAAGGCTTAATAAAGTGCTTTTGCTTTCGCCTAGCAACACACAGCGTCTCCCTGACATGCTCCTTCAACACTAACTGTGGTTACTGAAACCACGTCTTCTTTCTTTGCGTGAACATTTTGGGCAGCGTTATGCAAATCTTCCAACATCGTAACGTAGACATGTGGGGGCATGTTAGAACAAGCCGTTTTAGGGGGGCGTGTCAGAGATCTTACTTTAAGAAGTCTCTTCTGCTCACCAAGACTTTATTTATTTGATCCAAAGTACAGCAAAGCAGTAACATTTTGAAATATTTTACTATTTAAAATAACTATTTTCCATGTAAATATATTGTAAAATGTAATTTATTCATGTGATCAAAGCTAAATTTTCAGCATCATTCCTCCAGTCTTCGGTGTCACATGATCCATCAAAAATCATTCTAATATGCTGATTCTTGCGGATGGCCATATTTAAACAGGGGAGTACATTTTTTTCAGGATTCTTTGATGAGTAGAAGGATCCAAAGATCAGCATTTATCTTAAATAAAAAGCTTTTGTAACATTATGCACTATACCATTCAGAAGCTCTTTTTAAAATGTATATTATATAAATTATTACTTTCATTTAGCAAGGATTTTTTAAATTGATCAAAAGTGATGATAGACATTTATAATGTTACAAAATATTTATATTTCAGATAAATGCTTTTCTTCTGAACTTTCAAAGAAACCTGAATAAAATCTACTCGGCTGTTTTCAACATATAAATGATTTTTGAGCAGCAAATCATAATATTAGACTGATTTCTGAAGGTTCATGTGACTGGAGTAATGATGCTAAAGCTCTGCTTGGAAATCACAGTATAATTACATTTCAATAGAAAACAGTTATTTTAAATAGTAAAATATTTCAAAATGTTACTGTTTTTTTGCTGTATTTTGGATCAAATAAATGCAGGTTTTGTGAGCAGAAGAGAATTCTTTAAAAAACATAAAAAATTTTGACTGGTATGTTAGCCTATAGTTTGAAGTAAAAAAAAATAATATTAATAAGGAGAGTCTGAGATTTATTTGACAGTGATTTCACATTTCTTGTTTGTATGAAGGCTAAATACCAATAAAAGGTGAACATTTATTTATTTGCGCCATAGTTTTATAGGAGTAGGTTTCATAAATTGGCAAATTAATTTTTCATAAGTTTATAGGTACAGACATCTGTTGTGGCCGTTCATGGCCATTTTTATGAGGCTTTTTTAATAGTGTTCATATCGATATCGGAATTATATCGTATCGACCGAAATTAAGAAATATATCGTGATATAAATTTTGGCCATATCGTCCAGCCCTAGGACGATCTAAGTGGGATCTCTATTAGAGTGAATATCTTTATATTGAAACAGTAATCTGACAAAACAGTAACTCATATACTCACAGTCCTCTCCGACCGGACCTGCTGAACACTGGGCTGGTGGATCTCTCTGTAGGTCTGTCAGTTCCTGAGGGAATCCAAATGGCCATGTCATGTAAAACAGCATTTCAGGAGCAGGAAATCTTGATTATTTGATTATGAGTGTACTTTAGAGAAAACTGACAAAAGACACAAAGGATTCTTGGTCTGATCAAAATATGTTATCAGCACCAGGATACTCAAAATGCTTTCTAAAAACAGAATTTGGCTCATGTTAGTGTAATGTGGTTGCCAACACATACTCCTAATGCTTTGGCTCTGAGGTTTGTTTCCATATTCACTCCAGATCGTAAGTTGCAGTATCTCTCCATACCCTTCTCTATTTGCTAGGCGTTAGTTACTCTGCTGGTCCGTTTGTAAGCTAGCTCTTACTTTTCAAGTGGGAAGGTCCGTGGTTCTCCTCCACCACAGTCTAGATTTACATCAAATGCATTGGCTAGTTTTAATCCCGCTTCATGTTCGCTACACCCTTATTTATGATGGGTTTTTGCGAGCGGTTCTCATGCGCCCTATCTGTGGGAGGAACTCAACACAAATGGGGTAGGATTGGATGTAATTTCCGGGGGAAAATGAGGGAAAGACAAATGCTGTGGTCGGGAACTCTGCGCATCACGATAAGAAAGAAGGCACTGAGGAGGGAGGAGGAAGTGCAGGACAGATATGTGGTATCTCTGATACTGATTGGTAGGAGGAATGTGAGTGATTGGGCCGAGCAAGCAGTTAGATTGTAACAAGAATATCTTAAGACGGCAGTGGAGCGGGAAAGAAGACAGGGACACGCGTGAGAAGAGAAAGGGAGGTGAAGGGAAGGGGGGGATGTGTGAGGGGAGACAATGTGAAGAGCGGACTGCGGGTGTGAAAATACAAAGGTTATACTCGCAGTCGTTAGGTACGGTTGGGACATGAGACAAAACAGACGCGAGCAGGAATGGGGACGGTAGCGTGTGTCTCACACTGAAATAAAAAAAAAGGGGGAAGAACCGCCCGAGGAGGAAAGGGCGAAGCGGAAGGACAAAAAGGCAGGCGAGGAAGAAGGACGGCATGGGGAACGGATGGAGACGGTTTGCGGGCTGGGAAGGGGGGAGGCGGCCGCGTGGTGTTTCGAGGACGGGGGGGGCCAGGAAGGCCCGGGCCTGCGGATCGGCGGGAACAGAAACTTTTTGTACACGTTATCTGATTAGGAAACTGTCCCTTCTTCTTGTGTAACAACCGCGGCATTGGAACAGGAATGCATTATTCTGTCTCGCATTCTCGACGGTTCTAGTGTCGGCACGGCGGGTGCTACAGTGTAACGGCTCGGAGTTGGCATCGGTGTGTTCTGGACGGAGCTGTTCGGAATCATTCATCTAAATCTTCAAGCTACGCACGCACGGCCATGTCCACGCCCCTGTAAGTCACCTCTTTGACATCTTTTGTAGTTGCTATAGTGTACTTGTCCCCCCCTTACTCAGCAGCGCGTGAAACGCCGCCTCGAGAGAGAACGCAGCGTTCAACGTTCATCGACAGCACTTTCATACTTCAACCTACCTCAGCCACTTAAAAAAAAAAAACATATGGCTTTAATGGAGCAGTACCTAGTACCCTGTACACAACAACAGAGCAACAGTACATGTCTGTTAAATGCATCGTGCATAGGAACCAACCGCTTCAAATATCTGCCCAAATAAACTTAGTGCTGTTGTAGGGACATGATTAAAAAAAAAAAATTATATATATAGTAGTGTGATATAATACATATCTAGATAGTCACGCGCATACGTTGTGTCCTGTCTTTCTCTCCCAAGAAAGACAGTAGTCTGATAAAGCTGTGCACTGCATGTAAAAGTAAAAAAATATATATATTGTCTCAAAAATATAATTATCCTTTTCTTCAGGGGTGGAGTCCAATGCATCAATCAACATGCAGCCTGTATTCCCACCTGCTATTACATAACACTTACATGCTTAAATACACATAAACAGGTTTGAATTTGATTTCGTAAACATGATCAATGCACAATACTGATCCTTATAAAATGACCTCTGGCAGGATCATCACGACAACACACCGCATACTGGGTTACATCTGTGCTGTTTTTAAAGGGGGCGGAGCTTTTACAGTCTATTGCTGACACTCTTTCTTGACCCCTTTGTTGATGTAACAAGGCATTCGGGACAAGTTAAATATCTGATTTCTATCATTAGTCATGGGTCTGCATGCGTTTTAATACAATATCTAAAAATGTGCATCCAATATTTTATGAATGGATCTTATGCATTGTTTGACGGGGCTTCTCAAACCTTAAAGGGATAGTTCCCTCAGAAATGAAAATTATGTTCTTCATTCACCCTCATGTCATTACACTGTGCATTGTTATTTTAGTTTCAAAAGGCTACGTCTTTTTTGAGACTTTTTTCCATACAGCCCCATTTATATAGTGCCAAAGACGCATGTATATTGAGAAGCATGTGAGAGATTCCAGGTATAATTTCATTTGTCGGTCGCGTCAGAATGTGAAAAAAAATCAATTTACACCAATCAAAGAGTGGGTGGGCGTGGCTCTCGCTCTGCAAGCGCATGCTAAAACATTATATCCGCATTTTTAAATGAGTGATTTTTAACATTATCCAACCTACTCGTGACTGATACACATTGCTATGGAAATTACGTTTTTTTTCCATTCTTGTATTTTCAAGATCTCAGATAAATGAGTGATTTTCATGTTATTCAGGTATTTAGTCGCACAAATGCTACTTCAATTGTAATTTTATACTGTACTAAACGTAATTACTTAGATCATCATTTCAGCTGTATATTCGGTTTCTCTGAAGTGAACACGTGTTGGTGTTAAACGACCCACAGTTAAGTCCATTACTTTGTCTGCTGAACCAAAGATGTTTAGCATGTAGGGTTTACCAAAAGTAATGGACCCGCTGACTTCCATAGTACGTAAAAAAAAAAAACTATCAATGGGGACCAGAGTTACACACATAACTAGTCTTCAAAATATCTTCACACGGGATTGCAACGACATGAGGGTGAACAAAATGATAACAAATTTCATTTTTTGGGTGGACTATCCCTTTAAATTTCGGCCTTTTCCTCACACAAAGCTATGGACTTCATGAGACGCTGGGATATGTAGCACACAATTCAATAGAGACAATCTTTTTTTGGCGACGACCATTAAAAATGTCAAGAGATTTTCTCATTTAGAAGAACAACAACATGTGTGTGAGCCAATAATGCCAGAATCTGCCTCCTTTCGAATAAAACACTCAGGAAATCAATGAAAGCAACACACAGACTCTGTGACTCCAAGGTAATTTGTTCTCGCTTTCTGTGATTAAAGTCGCTGGTTATTCGGGCAGGGTGGCGAATCTGTTAAAAATACCCTCCGCTGTCCTAGTGCCCTATTTGCCCAGCCATATATGGACACACTGACATTAGGGTTCAGCATTTGGCAACTCGCAAGCAGTTGTCGCCCATCACGCATGCGCACCAGCGGCGCTTCGCTCATTCATGATGCCCGACGACAGAAAAGATACATTTTAACAATGTTTCCAGCGCCAGCACACTTACATGCTACACATCTGTCACAACAGCACCCGTCAACCCCCAAACCATGCGTTATTACGCGCGCAGATCCTTACGCTGCAACATCGCATAACGAGAATAGCTGTTGTCGATCACATATTGCGCAGAACAAACACTCAAGCTTAGGCGTATATCTAAGTAACGGTGGCTGTTTATAACAGCGTGTGCGTGGCTCTGTAGAGACCAGTGCGTGTGTCGACTGCATGCATCCACCATTGGCCGTGCGTCTTTGTCTTGACCAGATGGGGACCACACGAGAAAAGTGCACCTGCTTCACATCACAACAGCATCTGAGCTCGACAGAGGCTGTGAGGTTATGCGAGCCACACAATGCACACAGACTCACCTTCTGGATTCTTTTCAACGCCATTTGCTCGCTGTGTTACAGCACTGTTCAGAGACTGCTGGCCTGCACCGTTTGGAGGAGGACGCTGCCGTTTCCCCCCTCAGTGTCACACGTTACGTTTGTAATTGCACAAAAGCACAGGTTTGGACATTCACGCCGCTGTTTGAACGGCAGTCGCCGATTTGAGAAATACTTGCCCCCCTCTAACCTCACTGACAGCTTTTAGTGCTGTACTAGACAGCAAGAGTAATCTCGCGATACAACGCCAAGGGTTTTAGATAATATCGCGATACTAGAGCGTGCGCTTGGGGTGCGAGGGGGATCTTGGGAAATGTAGTAATGTGGGTGTTACCGTTCGTAATTTGCATTAAAGTATGTGAGGAGAGTAAAGTTGTAATCGAAGATGAAAATTAATTGTCTTTGTTCAAATGAACATGACTCTTATTAAATGATATATTATCGATTTGTTTTTTGTGTATGCTCATTGCCTGTATCAGACTACAAAAAAAAAAAATTTGGGGAAAACAGGGTAACTCAAACCTAATTTTGTTCATTTCAAACAGCCTCAAAAGCCTTGAACGGTTCTCTGTTTTAATTAATTTTAAATTATTTAATAGCCCTAACCTCGCAATTCTGAGGGGGGGGGAAGTCAAAATTGAGAGAAAAAAGGCGCATTACCTTTTTACTTTTTTAATTCAGTGGCGGAAACAGCCTTCCATAAAAAAACTAAACAAAGCAAGCCACTGTAGGCAAATAACTGGAAAAGAATAACAAAGTGGAGTAAACCGTAAAACTGCTATACTAATCAACGTGCAGCGTGTCTATGATTATGATAGTTAAAAATAATATGACAACAAACCAGTTTGCACTATCAAACAGACTGTTTTTGTACAGGGCTGCGTTCAGCCCCGACAAAAACATGCAAAACGTTTTTTAAATGGAAACGTGGTGCGTTGAACACCCTGTTCTGATGAAGCAAGAGTTGCAGCTATGCGCGGCTGAGAAGGCCATTCTTTGTGTTCTTTTTGAAGAATTTTCGGGGCCTGATGAAATCGGTATAAATACGTTTTTAATACTGCAAAATATGCTCGATGTTACAGCCACTGCCCTTGCCCTCCAGAATAAAGGAGAACATCCAAATCGAGTGAAGGAATTTGTGGAAACTGTGGTTCCTATCAACATTTGCCTCGCTTTCCCAGGAGGAAAAAATACAACCATTCAGGTGAAGGATATCCACTGTCTTACCACTACCTCCATACTGTATCTATTATCTCAGTGTACGTAAATATTCATACCCCCTTAAATTTTCACTCATGTTTATGCAGCCATTTGGCTAAATCCTTTAGTTATTTTGTTTTCCTCATATGTACCACAACCCCATATTGCCAGAAACACACAGAATTTTTGCATTTTTGCAGATTTATTAAAAAAGAAAAACTGAAATCACATGGTCCTAAGTATTCAGACCTTTGCTGTGACACTCATATATTTAACTCAGTGGCTGTCCATTTCTTCTGATCATCCTTGAGGTGGTTCTACACCTTCATTTGAGTCCAGCTGTGTTTTATTATACTGATTGGACTTGATTAGGAAAGCCACACTCCTGTCTATGTAAGACCTTACAGCTCAAAGTGCATGTCAGAGCAAATTAGAATCATGAGGTCAAAGGAACTGCCTTAAGAGCTCAGAGACAGAATTGTGGCAAGTCACAGATCTGGCCAAGGTTACAAAAAGATTCTGCTGCACTTAAGGTTCCTAAGAACACAGTGGCCACCATAATCCTTAAATGGAAGACACTTGGGACGACCAGAACCCTTCCTAGAAACTGAGCTATCGGGGGAGAAGAGCCATCGGGGGAGAAGAGCCTTGGTGAGAGAGGTAAAGAAGAACCCCAAAGATCACTGTGGCTGAGCTCCAAAGATGCAGTCGGGAGATGGGAGAAAGTTGTAGAAATCACCATCACTGCAGCCCTCCACCAGTCGGGGCTTTATGGCATAGTGGCCCGACGGTAGCCTCTCCTCAGTGCAAGACACATGTAAGCCTGCATGGAGTTTGCTAAAAAACCCCTGAAGGACTCCAAGATGGTGAGAAATAAGTTTCTCTGGTCTGATGAGACCAAGATAGAACTTTTGGCCTTAATTCTAAGCGGTATGTGTTGAGAAAACCTCCCTGCTCATCCCCTGTCCAATACCGTCCCCACAGTGAAGCATGGTGGTGGCAGCATCATGCTGTGGGGGGTTTTCAGCTGCAGGGACAGGACGACTGGTTGCATCGAGGGAAAGATGATGCGGCCAAGTACAGGGATATCCTGGATGAAAACCTTCTCCAGAGTGCTCAGGTCCTCAGACTGGGCCGAAGGTTTACTTTCCAACCAGACAATGACCCTAAGCACACAGCTAAAATAATGAAGGAGTGGTTTCACAACAACTCTGTGACTGTTCTTGAGTGTCCCAGCCAGAGCCCTGACTTAAACCCTATTGAGCATCTCTGGAGAGACCTAAAGATGGCTGTCCACCAACGGTTACCATCCAACCTGACAGAACTGGAGAGGATCTGCAAGGAGGGATGGCAGAGGATCCCCAAATCAAGGTGTGAAAACTTGTTGCATCTTTCTCAAAAAGATTCATGGCTGTATTAGATCAAAATGGTGTTTCTACTAAATACTGAGCAAAGGGTCCTGAATACTTAGGACCATGTGATATTTCATTTTTTCATTTTTTTAATAAATCTGCAAATGTCAACAATTCTGTGTTTTTCTCTGCCACTGGGTTTTCTTGTGTGTACCTGCATGATGTAAAAACCATTACTTGGCTTAACAATTGATTTTAGCAAATGGCTGCAATATAATAGTGAAAAATTTAAGGGGGTCTGCATACTTTCCGTACCCACTGTATATGACCTTATTATTTTTATTGTGAGTATTCGGCTTATGGTTATTGCTGATCACTGTTGTTGTGCTACGTTATTGTAATGTTTACCATTATATAATCAGAGGAGTATAGGAAAGTTTATGAAAATGTCACTCCACAATACAATAGCAAAACATACAAATATGTATAGTATTTTTGTTACATTAATCAGTATATAGCACACCTTCCTAAGGAAAGGATATTAGGATACTCTACTGGATACATATCATATCTGATATTTAGACAGACTTAAAAAAGAAGTTCCAGATCTATAGTTGTGCTCTTATTATTTCAGTTATTTTAATGTAAATAAACATGTGCAAACCATATTCTTGCTCTTGTGAATTTATTTTGATGTTAATTACATTGTTTGTGCGAGCTGTCTCTTTAATACCGCGTTGTTTATATACATGCTGCTGCTGATTGTGTTGACATGTTTGACACACCCACCAAACTAGAGAAAACGCATCTCAAACCCCGGTGCACACCGTTTCCAGGAAACATGTCGTGTTTGAGCTTGAACATGCCCCAGGTAAAATAACTGGAAGCGAATGGCACCGGAAGCAGCGCACATTCTTAAGTTAAAAATAAGGAGGAAAACCACAAAGACCATCATCCTTCCAAATTAGCTACAGAACATATTTATTTACGTCTACTAATATTCCCTTTTATTTATGTGTTAAAAGTTCTAAATTATATTTATAATACCCGCGTCCTATTTTTGCTCTTCCCCCCCCCCCCCCCCAACACCTTCGATTCCTTAAACAACATTTAAATCGTAGTTAATTAGATTTTTGAACATCTTCTACTCGTCTATCTAGTGCTTGGTGTCTCGTCCCTAATTATTTATTTACATTAAATACATTATTTATTTATTTATTTGCATATTTATTTATTTGTGTATTTATTTATTGTTTTTGCAGGTTTCGTCCTCCATATTCCACAAGATGACGCTGTTTGTCCATTTAAGTTGAGGGGAAATCCTAAAGGCTAATGCAAAAACATATTGGAAATTACATTTCCATCGTATGACACGAAGCACATGTTAACTGCATCGGGAAATTGAAAACATAATATAAAATAAAAGTAGCCCAATGTGCAGTGAAAAAAGGTCAATTATAATTGTAATAAAAAATTAAATAATACCTTAAGCATAGTTTTGCTGTAGTTGCTGTGTAAACAAGTGAAGGCAATAAAACCACACTGGCATACATTCATCAACGAAAAATAGGCCTTTTTTTAATTCAAAGAGTATATTTCTCATGGTTGGGACATATTGTCACGTGTGTTTTTTATCCATTTTATACAATTAATGATAATGTAATATATGATGATGGCCATAACAATGGTTTCATGAACTGTTCTGTTTCATGATTGTGTAACTGTTTGAATTTCACTGAGTAAAGCCTATAATTTTAAAGACTATTATAGGCTTTTAAATAGCCTTTAATAGGCAGGTTCCCCTTGTGACAACCTTGTGTTTAATGAACTGGATCTTGTTTCCTGGGCAATAACAGTGGAAATGTTCAATAGCTGTTTTGAAGCCAAGACTTTGAGGTATGTCTATACAGAAATAAACCTACCCTGAGAAATATTCACTGGAGTAAAATGAAGCTTTTCCCCATCGCTGTACAAAAAAACTGACAGTGAGCAATAATTAATGTGGGCAGAAAATGTTTTTGCATCATGTTTTGGCGAATTATTTCACTCTGTGGTAAATTTTATAGTGGGTTATAACATTGATCCTCAATGATCAGTTTCTTTATCATCTGCCATGTGCATGAGTATCAGATGGTCTTGATGAATCTAGTGTAAGATATTGTATTGTGTTGTAAAAGGCTGTATTTCGTCTCAGGTTTATCCAATATACACTAATGGCTTCTCTGTCAGCCTGAGGCAGAGTCATGATCTCTCCGAGTGAATTTTATTCCAGCTGCTTAACATTGACAGCTCCTGTCCTGTAAAGGTGCCCCTATTGTGTGCTTAAAGTGAGTGAAGCAGGGTTTATAGTCGCTTTAACAACGAGAAACTCTCCTAAAATTGAACAATGTGCTGTTAGGTCAGTGAGTAAACGGCTGACACGACCTCAAAAACATTTCAGAACTTAGCAGTTCTACGTGTTATGTTTATAATAATAAATGGTATGGCCTTTATTTCCAGTTCTAAAACACATTGTTTCGATCCTGGATGCTGATTGGTCAATATAGCATTGTAGCTGAGCTAAATACTTGAAGGGGTCATATGATGCGATTTAAAGTTTTCCTTTCTCTTTGGAGTGTTACAAGCTCTTGGTGCATAAAGAAGATCTGTAAAGTTGCAAAGACTAAAGTCTCAAATAATCCAAAGAGATATTCTTTATAAAATTTCAGAGTCGGCCACGCCTACCTTAAACGTCTCGTTCTAACACGCCCCCACTTGTCTACCTCACTATGTGGGAAGATTTGCATAACGCCGCCCAAATGTTCACGCAAAGAAAGAAGGTGTAACTTTATTCTCGCTGTAGTATTGTTGCCGCCGCCGTGTTGTGGAGATGCTGTGTGTTTCGTGTGAAAGCGAAACTACTTTGTTTGGTCTTCCAAACGAGGACGATATCACTTCGTCATGCCTAGAGCTGATCCATGCTGGTCGCTGAGGGAATACTTCAACTTTGCACTGTGGATCGCTGGATCGGCTTTTAACCGTGGACGAAGCGGAGTCCATCCCAGGGTCGTCACATGTGGTTGCCGCAATATGGTGAGGGGCGTAACATTTCAGTCACAACGCATTGTTACTCGGCTAATCACAAGTTCATAACGCACTGGATAGCTGGCCAATCACAGCACACCTCGCTTTTCAGACCGATGAGCTTTGTAAATCCACATGTTTCAGAAAGGCGGGGCATAGAAGAAAAACAATAATGTACAGTATGTGGAAAATAATGTGTTTTTTGAACCTTAAACCGCATAAACATATTTCATTACACCAAATACACAAAATAATGTTATTTTTAGCACCATCATATGACCCCTTTAAAGGGATATTTTAGGTTCAGTACAGTCTAAAAAAAGATGGCTCTGTAAAGGTTCTTTACACATAGTAATAGTTCTATTAATCTTTTTTTCTTTTTTGAATTTGAACAGAGCTTGTAAGAGTGGCAGGCACTGTTCACTTGAGGATATTTCTCTCCTCTTCTCCACTAGTCAAGTAAGTGACTGAGATATTGAATTTATGATATGTTGGCGTTCTCAATAATAACTTAATTTCATGCATAAAATCATTATAGATATCCATGACTTTTTAGCATTTTTGTCATTTTAGCATTGAATGGCTCACACACTGTCTGTTCACAATGGCTGCTTTTGGCCTTCATAAACATAATTGCTTTTACTTTACAAATGGAAGTTATGCTCAGTTTACAGCATTTGAGGCATAATGCTGATTACAACAAAATAATTTCAAGCCTCGTTTCTTAAAAGATGAGGCAGTTAAAATGAAAGTAAATGGAGCCCATTTTTGGAGGATTTACAAGCATAAAAGTGAAGCCTATGTATTTTTGTGGAAACACAGACATTAAATCTTCTGATAAAACTTGTGTATAAAGATGTTCTTGGCATTCTTACAATCATTTTAGTGTTTCATGGCATGTCATATTATTGGCAGGTTGTCATGGAAAGTCATAATATTGGAGGTATCTTGACAAAGTTAGTGTTTTTCTTTACAATAAAATCATGTTGGCTATACATGCATATTGCTCATTTCTTTTGGTTATACTATTGAAACAGTGAAACCAGATTTATTTATTTATGTTTTGAAGAACAATAGACAAGTGGAAATTCATTTTTGTGGTGCTGTTAACTGAGCTGAACTTTTATTGAACCCAGAAAGTTCCTGTTGTGTTTAAATAATTATATATAGGCCTAATATATATATAAGTAGTAACCATTCTTAAAATAATAAGGCACTTGAGGTTGTGCTATATTGTGAATATGAAGTTATTATTATTATTATTATTATAGTTTTTTAATTTCTGGAGAAATTAATTGAATATAAAGTTACAAGATCAATTTCAACTCGTCATTGTGTCTAATAACTTCCTTTACAGCATATTTATTGTATAATCTTATTGTATTTCTTAAGAAATCGAGCAAGGTTGAAGACAGTCACCCGAGACCACCTTTTTGCACTTGCATATGTGTTATCTTAAAGCGACACTTCACCCTAAAATGAAAGATGAAAAAAGTCTATACAATTTAGTCTATACAATGTAACTCAAAGGGGTTTAATATTATTTTAGACTCCGTGAACGACATAAGGGTGAGTAAATGATGGTTAGCTGACATTCCTGCCGCTTATTTAATGCCAGAGGAGTCGCGGTGTGAGCTTTTGTAACGCGAGATGAGAGTGGCGAGTTGGTGGGTTCAACATTCTTTTTGGTGGTCGCGATGGCAATAACTCTCTTAAGATTCCCCAGACGACTCAATTCGATTTGTACATTTTTCAAATTACATAAGTGCATATCTGAACGATGTTTTTCAGATCAAGTGTTGCCGATCAACAGCACAGATATGTGTATCATCTCTCAGCCAGCGTGCATAATAGCCCGTCTTCCATTAGTTAGCGAGGCCAGCGATACTTCATTTCATTATCTGTTTAGGCTAGCGGAGGAGCACGCTGCTGATAAACCGAGGGATTGTGAGGGTGATTACTTTATCATTGTGCTGCCTCTATTCATGTGTGAGTCAGCTGGCTGCTCGAGTTTCTGCGCTGCCTTGTCTCTCGGACCCTCATGAGTTTCCTTCTCTGTGTTTTAAACAAGGCGAGGACAGAAGAGTGGCCATTCTCTTCACAGGCGCGCATGAATAGCTGGCAGTGTTCAGTGCTCTTAAATGGCTCTCCTCAGTGTCAGGTTTAGGGATCTCTCTTCAGTGTGACACTGAGAAGGAGTATTTTCCTTTTGCAGACCTAGAGATTCCAGCTGATAATATGGCATTGTCAGGGCTCATCCCCGCTCTTTGAATAACTCCAGTGTCCTGAAGGAGTCAGATGCAGTGCAGAGCGGCCCATCACTTCTTAAGGCACGGTCAGAAGGAACAGGAAGGCCACATGAGTCTCTGAACGTTACTGTTACTTCCACTGGAAGAAAATCACAGATGAAATCTCTCTTCAGTCTCAGTTGCTTCTCCTAGAAGGCAGAGGAAGTCTCCTGAGAATCAAACCTCAGCAATCTCATGTGTGCCTTCTGCAGAGTTTTAGAGGAGATTTATTAATGTGTCCAAAAGTCTAGAATCCAAAATTTCATTTGAAATGATCTCCCTTTTTTTTTTCAACAACGTCTGGCCGTAAAGTTCAGGCTGTAAAATCATGTGGTGCAACTTTCCCCAAAAATTTAATAATATTTAGGAATTAATAATTTATGATATTGGTTTTATGATCAGTTGGAATGCATTATGTAAAATTAAGACCACCAATATTTATATATATATTTATATATCATTCAAAAGTTTGGGGTTAGTAAGAATTTTCTAAAAAATTTTTTTTAAAGAAATTAATAGTTTATTCAGCAAGATGCTGTAAATTGATCAAAAATGTTAATGTTACAAGATATTTCTATGTCAAATAAATGCTATTCCAAAAAAAGCCTAAATAAATAAGCACCAATACAGTTTTTAACATGGAAAATAATATGAAATGTTTCTTGAGCAGCAAATCGGCATATTAGAATGATTTCTGAAGGATCATGTGACACTGAAGACTAAAGTAATTATGCTGAAAATTCAGCTTTACATCACAGAAATAAATTAAAATTTAAAATATACTCAAATAGAAAACAGCTATTTTAAATGAAAATATTATTTCATAATATTACTGTTTTTACTGTATTTTTGATCAAATAACTGCAGCCTTGGTGAGCAGTTGGTGAGCTAAGAGACTTATTTATTCAAAAACATAAAAAAAAAATCTTATTAACCTCAAACATTTTAAGGGCCTTCAGGAGGTTGAAGCTTTAATTTGGTTGGTCACACCATCAGAAATAAATTGCATTTTGGTAATCACTTAAAATGAAGAAGAAGTATTTAATATTCTGCACTATTTCTGGTGTCTAATCAAATCTTTGTACAGGGTCAGATGCTCCAGCTTCAATTGAAGCACAAGATTCATGCTGGAGAACACCGTTTATTTATTTTTTTCAATTAAATATTTCACAGATTATGTTGATAATATGACATGTAATAAAAAAAATTATGTATGAAAAATATTAAAACAGCAAAATAGAAGCATTTACTGTACATTTATGAAATGATGTGACAGTGAAGTTTTGAGTTGATTTGATTTTTTGTTTATTTCTCATAATCATCATATCAATAACAGCATCCTCTTTTTGGGCTGGGAAAAATATAGAAAGTTATTATATAATCAATCCAGACGGGCTGAAGCGTTTGCCAGGCTTGTGTTTATCAGGGAATTATTTGTGCTCGTGGCTGATTTTAGTAGCGCTTCAGGCCTGGGACGGGAGCAAGAGAAGTGTGTGAGTGTATGAGTGTGAGCGCTCATAAAATTAGAGAGTCTCACACTCTCTCTCTCTCTCTTTGCCAGTGTTGGGTTACCTAGACCAAACACGTTGCAATATTTTAGAGTGTCTACTTTCACCACCCCAGTAATGATGGATGCCCCCAGGTCCTAGGGTGCTGTATGAGTGTGTGTGTGTGTGTGTGTGGTGTTATAGGAGACGCCTGACCTCTCTCACACGAACACAATTGAAAGTGTTACTGTAATGTGAGCAGAAGGGCCTGTGGGTGATCTTGGCCCACTGGCCATATCTGAGTGAGAAAGCCCCCTTTATAACTTTCAGAGACCTTAAAGTTCAACACTCAAATGCTACAGCTGCTTCATGTCTACGGTTTTTGACTCTACAAAGAATGCTTGCACGATACGGAAACTAAATCAAACTAAAAATTAAATAATTGACAAAGCAACACAAAATCAGACATGTTTTTATTCAACAAAAGCATGTAGTGAAAAGAAACAGTCCCTAATGTATTTATTGTTTAAGTTTCATGGTGTATGGAAAAACAGCAGCATGAGCATTATTCAAAATATATACATTTGTGTTCCTCAGACATTTGTTCGATCAACAAGAGAGGATCCCTGCAGACCCTCACAACTGTGTGAAGTAATTTCAACAAGTCTCTTAAAGTGGTCATATGATGTTGCTAAAAATAACATTTTGTGTATTTGGTGTCTGAAATGTGTTTATGCTGTTTAAAGTTCAAAAAACACATGATTTTCCACATACTATACAATATTGTTTCTCCTCTATGCCCCGCCTTTCTGAAACGCGTCGGATTTTACAAAGCTCATCGGTCTGAAAAAGCGAGGGTTGCTGTGATTTGGCCAGCTATCCAGTGCGTTATGAATGGCCGAATACCTCAAGCGTGTGACGGAAATGTTACGCCCCTTACCATACTGTGATGCCCTGTCCCGGCCGGACCGATGATACAAAAACATTAAAACCCATTACAAACGAGGCATTTGTTGCATCCAGTGGGGAAATAATTACGAATTATAATGACTTATACTGTCTTTTACGCGTTGCGTTGCATCGCGCCACACAAACATAAAACCATGTCTGCATTTGCATCGGAGAAATGACAAACAACAAGCACTATTCTACACTGCTCAAAACTCGTGTTTGAAATCATCAGTGGCATCCTTTAAATGAAAACGTACTTACAGTCTGTGAGTCAGAAACAGCCGGCATTGTAGTCTACTCTCCCAGGATCAGGAAACAGTCCTCCATAAAAATGCGCTGCACACATCTGAATATTTGGGTTGAACTGTTCTGGAACAGTGTTGTAAATACAACTTAACCACTGATTTCTAGTCGTGTCCTTTTTGGAAGGCCAAACAAATAGTTTCGCTTTCACAAAGAAACACACGGCGGGCCTTTGGGGCGGCGGGCCACGTGACGAACCGGCTGGACTCTGCTTAGTCCAGGGCGTGAAAGCGAGATCGACGATCCACAGCGTGAGTATTTATCAGCGACCAGCGGATAGCTTAGGATGACGAAGCTGATATTGTCCTCTTTTGGAAGGCCAAACAAATGTAGTTTCGCTTTCACAACGAAACGCAGCGTCTTCACGACATGGCAGCGGCGTCAACAATACTACAGTGGGAATAAAAGTTACGCCTTCTTTCTTTTGTTTGAACATTTGGGCGGTGTTATGCAAATCTTCCCACACAGTGACGTAGACATGTGGAGGCGTGTTAGAACAAGCCGTTTTAGGTAGGTGTGGTTGACTCTAACTTTTATAAAGAATATCGATTTGATTTGAGACTTTAGTCTTTGAAACATTACACATCTTCTTTAAGCTTGTAACACTCCAAAGAGAAAGAAAATTTAATTGCCTCATATGAGCCCTTTAAGTAAAACTTAAGTACATCCTCCTCCTTTCATTTCTTTACGCACTTGGGGTTCAGTCTTTCCCCAGTTTGATGCCAAACATAATGTTTCCTATCAGATCCAAATAAATTAATCTTGCTCTCATCACTACTTTCGACAAGTTCTCCTCACAACATGCTCCTCAGCAAAGGTGAGTCTAGGCTTTTGATTCTTTCTGCTGATGAGAGACTTCGTCACTGCAAAGTGTGCTTTCAGTCTGACTTCTCTTAAACAACCTGAGACAGATCTTTACCCTGTTCAGCACTGAACTGGCGAGCAATTCCAGCTGCAGTGTTGAACGATTCCCCATTGAGAGTCTCTGCATTATCCTCTCTTCTCGTGCATTTGTCTAACGTGGACGACCGGCCTTTTTGGGCGGCTTGAATGAATTAGTGTCATTGTAAAGATGTGGCTGAAAGACTGAAAGGGTCGTCCCTTTGGCCTTCATCTCGACAACCTGCTGTCAGAGGGTTTCAGTCACTTTAGAGCGGCCCGCCATCTTGCAAAGTCAGTGAAAACTAGAAAGTTAGGCTGCCAGTTACATAGGGTTTGTCATATAATTAAGGAAATTAGCAACAGGTGCCAGATTAACACCAATAACTGGGAGGTATCTGTAAGTGTTCTCTAATTTTGATCAGAGTTCTTTTTCCAAATATCTCATTTAAGTTTTTAATAGTGTGCTTCAGAATACAATTAATTTATGAAATATGCTTAAAAAAACTGCCCTTCTACTCCTGTTAGGATAACTTCAAATAGGACTAAACAGTGACCTTGAAATTTAGGAAATTGTAGGTTGTTCTCTAATTTTGATCTCCGCTGAGCACACACACAAATCTTAATAGGACATATATATTTAACCCAAAACTCTACATGTTACATTGCTTTCAGTTTCATCATATCACTTTAATCAGAGCACATACTGTAAGTTCACAATCATCAATATATGCTTGAACTGAGCCTGAATGATCTAGTCCGAGCTCTGTATGGTGACAAACGTTTCTCAGTAGAAATCTCTGCACTCCAGCCGTCTCCAAACTCTCGGGCTACTTTGTAAAAGCCACTAAATTTGATTAAACTAATATATATGAAGCTTCACGTAAGCAAGAAACCTGTGGGAAAATCATATTTTGTTTGGCATGTTGTGCATTCATTTTAATGGCGGTTTGATTAAATCGGGCCCATTGTCATACCAGCGGAGAAGAGCAGCTACAGCCCCTTTGTTCTGTGTCCACACTGAGAGGCTTGTCCACAGCTCTTATCAATGAGACTGATTTGATTATGAGCACATAAGAGCGAGAGCAGTTCTCATGTTTATGGTGCGCTCAGCAGCCCACGGCACAATGTCAGCCTGTCTGCGGGGCAGTTCATGAAGAGGCTTCATTCTCTGAACTGGAGTCATGCCTGCACAACCTATTTCCTTTATCTGTGATTTAATTGTGTTTGCTGGAGCTCGTGTGTGTATGTCTAGACCTTTGTCCCGGCCACAACTGAGCTGAGTCTTAGGAAACGTATAAACGCACACTCATTGCCCTCAGAAATACACATTAAAGGGATAATTCACTGAAAAATAAAGAACAAAATGACTTTCTCTCATATGTAAAACAGAAGTAAACGTTTTGAAGAAGGTCCACGCTGCTCTTTTCAGAAGGGCATGATAAAATGGCGTACCCTGTCGTTCACATCAAATCTGGCCTGATCTATCTTGTTCATCAAGTTTGAATGGCCATCTTACGGATGAGACTTCATAAGAACATTATTGATAGGGCCTAGTCTCTATGTGTGTTGTATTGAAAGAGCAACTATTTTGTTGAACTATTAAACCACTGTGTTGTATTGAAAGAGCAACTATTTTATTGAACTATTAAACCACTATCTATTTGCTGTGTTTGCAGCAAAATGTGAAGCTTATATTGTGTGTCATAATCAGTAGAAACATCAGTATGAATGAAAACAATCCATGTAGAAAGCCAGTATCAAATTACCAGGAAACATAGTCAAACAGAAGCCAATCTAACAAGATAATCTCTATTATGTATACTGTATATACATATGTGTATTTCATTCACATATCTTTATTTCTTATTATCTGTGTGTTGTTGTTGTCTCGGTGTACTGGAAGGATGTCACCAGAACAGATTTCTTGTATGTGCAAACATAATCGGCAATAAAGCTCTTTCTGATTCTGATTCTGATTATTTTGAAGCTCTTTTCCTCCTTTCCAGACATTAGGTTTGGCATTTGTCTGGATCTTTGAATTTATTTAAAAAATACATTAAATATGCATTTGATGCAGTCATACATACCTCCAAATGTCCTTCCTGATATCATAATTAAGAGGGGAAAAAAGAGTTCTTGAAAAGAAAACCTCATGAATAGTTCTTATAATCATTTATTCTTGGTATTAATATTATAATAATAATAATATGTAATTTTTCTAATATCATATTTTACTATAATATCATATTAGTTATTTAATAGTATAGTCATTATTTATTTATTATTTTTAAAATTAATTATTTTTTTTTTTGTTGAACAATTGAAAAATATATTAAAATTAAAAAAGGATTCAAATCATTATTTAAAATAAATAATTCATGCTTTTTTTTTTGCTAAACTGTCAAAAACATTTGGGTCTCTCTCACCCACACACACACCCACACACACATCACATACACATTTATTAGAATTTATTTTAAATGTAATTTATTTCTGTGATGCAAATCTGAATTTTCAGTATCATTACTCCAGTCTTCAGTTTCAGATGATCTTTCTGAAATCATTCTAATATGCTGCTTTGGTGGTCAAGAAATAACATAAAATAATTTTGAAACAGTTGTGCTGCTCAATATTTTTGTGAAAACCATAAGTCATTTTTTTAGGATTCTCTGATGAGTAGAAAGTTCAAAAGAACATTTATTTGATTTTGATTTGTAACAATGTACAAGTCTTTACTGTCACTTTGATGCCTCCTTGCAGAATAAAGTATTATTTTCTTTAAGCAAGTATATTTTCAAAATGTAGCCCTGTTTATGTTGTGTAAATCTAATGAGTATATTATGAGTATATCATGTCCAATTTTTTATTTTTTTTTGTAAATTAATTTGCTTTGTCAAGACCAAAAGAAAGAGAGAGAAAAAAAACCACACAAAATAAAAAGTAATCAACATAACTTATGCTGGGTCTTACATATAATCTAGTAGAGTAGATTAAATTTGTGCTACACTGTTATTTATGGTCTACAGAGGGCGGTGGTGCCCTGAGGCATGTTGGGAACTGTAGTCCTGTAGTGTTGTGAATGAGCTCCAGTGGCCCCTCACAGCATGCAGATGAGTCAAGCCAATTAAACACACTTAAACTACACCGCTCAGCTTTAACAACCAGCACAACCAATTCCACCCACTGCTTAATTGCCTTAAGTGGGTGAGTGCTGAGAAAGGGAGCTGATTTAGCAGTGGGGGGTCGTCACTTAATAACTCCTCATTTCCTTCATTTTACTCAATTAGCATGAGTTATGTGCTCTATAAGGAGGCGACGTAGATGGCCAGCCTTTCATGAATGTCAGCACTATGCCGGAGAGCCTCGGCCAAGAATTTGACCCTTGTGTTTAATATATGACTTAGTGACTGTTAATGATAATTGCGGAGTACTTGATTATGCGTCAGAGTTTCCGACGTGCTTGTGATTTAACGTACAGTAAAGCAGCGTCTTTGTGCCTAATAAAGGATGTATTGTCACAGATGACCGGCCATCAATAACCCTCATTAAAGTGTCTGAGAGTGTTCGTGAGCGATTGTTATTGTGTTCTGATGGGAAACCTGCAACAGCTGGAATTTGTGAATCACAGCGCAGAATAAACATGGAATAATTGGTTTTAACATGCAACACTGTTGATCTGAGTAAGCCGTGTAAACCTTCAAATAGACTGTTGTGCAATGGTCTACCCAAAACAGTTGTTTTCAGCCGGTGACTCACAGATCTGTTGTACAAGAGTTGCAGATTGCATGGGGGGGAAAAAACCATATGCTTGATGCAAATAATACAACAGAGCTAAAGAAGCAAAAAAAGGGAATGCTTCACTTATAGTAAAATGTAGTAATACATACATTTTCAAGTATAAAATCAACAGTCTTCTCCAAAGGCAAGATCTTCAAGCAGCTGCCCGACATCTCCTTTGTATAGATAGGGCAGAGCAGACACTGTAATCATTGCAAGCAAGGGAAAACTTCTGTTAGGTTTTGTTGAGTTTAGTGGATGTGTTAGTACACATGTCGCTCTATCTTCCTTCTTTTATTGCGGAACATAATTAAATTAACATGCAGAGCAGGGAAAGTATGGTTGTATTTGTATAATGACAATCAAATGAAAAAGAACAGAACCATAAATATCATGGGTTTGCGATACCTCTACGTATGCCGATATTTCTATCAGTATTAAAATATTTATTTAAAATTTTTAATTAATGATGATTTTAAAAAAAGCACAATTACAAGGTTAATTATCTTTAATCCTTCATCATATGCTGTCACGGTGCGTGCGGGGAGATGAAGCGAGGACTCAATCGCTGGAGAAATGGTATTTTATTTTAGTAAAAAATGAAACAAAAACAAACTCAAACCACCCCGAAGGGGAAAAACAGACAGGCAGGCCTAAAGCTGCACACATGCAGACACGAAACACACACCATGAAAAATGACGGATCAGCACAGGATTACAGACACCGGGAGAATAAATAGGAAACCAAATGAGGAGGCTAGCAAGGGAGACACAGGTGGAGCAATTTAAACAATAATGAGGTAACAAGATGGGTGGGGCAAGACAATAGACAGGAGAGAGAGCACATGGCAACAGACAAACACAACACAAGCCATGTTTTCCCAGAACACATTCATCTGGTGGCCCTCCTGGGCACACCCGCTGAAGACTGTATCAGAAGCCCCTCTCTAAGGAGTGGATTCCAGATGCTCCACCAAGAGAAATCCCGGAGGGAGGCGGAACGGAGGTGGATCAGGGGGAGGGATGGTGGGCCAGGCCCGTGTAGTGGAAGAGGCCCTGGGGATAGAGGGAACTCAGGGTTCCAGGGCGGGACCGGCAGGGCAGGAAGCCAGGGCGGGGCCGGCAGGGGAGGAGGCCAGGGCAGGGCCGGCAGGGGAGGAGGCCAGGGCAGGGCCGGCAGCCCGGCAGGCAGCAAGAGCGGAGCCTGCCTCAAGAAGGGAGCCGACAGGGCGTGAGGCTTGAGCTTGGGCGGAGCCGGCAGGGCAATGAACTTGGGCGGCGCCGTCGGGAGGAGCTTTTGGGCGCGCCGCAGGCGAGAGCTTGGGATGCGCCGGCAGTGGGCACCAGGATATGAAGGCCTCCCGCCTTGAAAGGACGGAAGAAGCCTCTATCCTCCTCCTCCTCCTCCTCCTCCTGTTTCCAAGAGGGTGGCACTTCAGCTTTGTCGTCGGCCGCCTCCGGGGGCGCTGCAACCTCTTCGGCCACCTCCGGGGGTACTGCAGCTTTATTGGCCACCTTCGGGGGAGCTGCAGCCTCTTTGGCCACCTCTAGGAGTGGCGAGGCAGACCCATTCTTCCTCCTCCATTTCCGAGAGTGTGGCACTGCAGCTTCATCTGCCACCTCCGGGGGCGCTGCAACCTCTTCGGCCACCACCAGGAGCGCTACAGCTTCATCAGCCACCTCTGGGAGCGCTGCCACCTGTCTTCTTCGGGACCCACTCACTGGGGGCGCGGCAGCTTTCTTCGGCCACCTTCGGGGCGCTTGCTCCTGGTCGGTCCCATCACAGGAGGCGGCTTCACGCCAATCCCCCTTAGTCTGAAGAACTGCCACGACTCACAAACCTCTCGAAGGTACATTCTTGCACCCTAGCATGCTCCATGGGGCTAATGGGCTCTCAAGGGCATCATTGAATAAGTCCTTAGTGCCGAGTCATTGTACCCAGCCCCTCACCAGCCTCTTCATACTCCCGGCAATCACTCCCTCAGCTCGGTCCATCGTGTGCGCGGAGGGAGCTCAGGGGCTCCAGCTGGGCCCGCTGGTAGAGGGTGGCTTGGAGAGAGATAGTAGACCGTAGGTTCTGGTGAGCCCCATTCCTCCGCTGGAGCCCCATAGTGGCACTGATCCTGCCTGACGTTTCTTTCACGGGTGGCGTGTCGTCGGTCGTGACGACTTTGAATCTAGGACTCAATCACCTGGAGAATTGTCTTACTCCTTTTTACTTTAGCTAAAATACGAATACAATCAAAGCCAACCACCAAACCATCCCCTTTAGGGGAAAAACAGACACAGCACGGCCCTAGAACCTCGCTTGACATCACCTTCGCCACCTCCTCTCAGACACGAAACAGACACAATGAGAAATGATGGATCAGCACAGGATGACAGACACCAGGAAAATAAATAGGAAACCAAATGAGGAGGCAAGTGAGGGAGACACAGGTGGAGCAACTTAAAAAATAACGAGGTAACAAGATGGACGGGGCAAGACAATAGACAGGAGAGAGAGCACATGGCAACAGACAAACAACACAAGCCATGTGCTCCCAGAACACAGTCATCTGGTGGCCCTCCTGGGCACACCCCTGCAGAACGCGAACAATGCCATCAAAAATGGGCTTTTTTTAATATTATTTATAAGCCCGAGGGATGAAAACCAAGAAAAAACCAGAGTAGGGGGAGCCATCATACTCCCATGCCCAGCCAGAGTGAGGCTTCGTGGGCCTCGAGTCGCTCGAAAAAGCCCCTGGAGCGCAGCTTTCACGGTTACGTAGAACCAGAGTAGGGGGCGCCATCTTACTCCCATGCCCGCCAGAGTGAGGCCGCGTGGGCCTTGCGTCACTCGAAAAAGCCCCTGGAGCGCAGCTTTCACGGTTACGTAGAACCAGTGTAGGGGGCGCCATCTTACTCCCATGCCCAGCCATAGTGAGGCCTCGTGGGCCTCGAGTCGGTCGAAAAAGCCCCTGGAGCTCAGCTTTTCACGGTTACGTTTTTTTAAAAAAAAGAAAAAAGGAGATTTAAGCCACTTTTGCTTGTGGATGAAAAGTTTTGCACATAAAATAAAGAAATTAACAACATATCTCTCTAGCAAGAGATAATGATTATGGGTTTTCGTGATAAAAAATATCCTTAATGGTTAAACTGTGTGCCACATTATTAAATCTTTATAAACTATAAAAAAATTTAAATCAACCCAAAATGTATTGGTTATACTACAAATCACAAAATAAATGGGCAGCTGTTTTTTCCACAAAAGTCCACAAAATGTGCAAGTTTCATCAATATCAAGATACTCACAGATAGATGAATTAAACGTGTAGCTCATTTATTTTAAGTTGTTGCACTCGTAAGTCACATGATAATGTCAACATGGCGGATGATGTCCTGATCGCATTTATTCTTCAAGCATTCAGGCTGTAGAGTACGTACTCTTTTAGCGCTCGTTAAGTAAATACCTACTCAGTGAGTATGCGATTTCGAATGCAGCCACTCTTTATGAACGGGCCATTGAATCATTGGTTCATCTGATTCGTTTAATCACTCATTTGATTCATTCAAATATGAGCCGAAAATATATGGCGCTCCGCACCACCCACAAGTGTTCAACACACAGGTTTCACTCTCCCTCTAGCCGGTCCTGTCCCAAATCGCACCGTAAACCCTCGTGGTCTTCTTCTGAGTCCAAACCTTCGTGACGTAATGCCGCTTTGACTGTCAGGTAGAAGTCTGCTCAATATTCCGCTCGATAAATATGCGTTCCGTTGAGTTGCTCAAGGCTCATGCGAACACTCCACTCATTTACCACTCATGCTCCCCGGAAAAGCACTCAAATAATGAAGTAATAACGAAGTCCATTCAAATAACGTGCCGACAGGACAATTCTTAGTCCTGTTTGCAATAGCGCTGCTGTGCTGTAACATGGTGTAGAACAGCTGTATTGGGCGACGTTGATAAAATGATGTTACCCTCTCGTGACGCTATGGGCCCTGTCCCAAATGGGACACTAAACCCTCACGGTCTTCCTCTGAGTATGCACTTTCATGACGTAATGCTGCTTTGACTATTGGGTAGAAGTCTACTGCGGAGCTCGCACCAGTGTGTCTCAGCAGAAGGCGCATCGATGGTGCATATTGGGGCACTCGCTCTGGTCACTCACGAGCACCTTCTGAAAGCTAACATGAGGAAATGGGACACCTACTCAGCAGCCCTTCTCGAAAATCCTAACTCCGGCCTGGATCTTGGAACGGTATGTAATTCAATCCAACCCTCCTCCCTTTTGTATTTCCAGGTGACCTCGGGATCACCAACCTGCCTGTGGCACAGACACACACACACCCACCTTGTCGCACGGAACCGTGTTGGCAGTTTTATACCAATTTTTGTAAGACAAAGCGCAGGCAACTAGCTACATTTTGGATAACCATTTGGAAGACCGGAGACGTGGAGCAAAGCAACAGTCTTTAATAAATCCAAACACAGGGGATATCCACAAAAAGGAATGGCTGGTGACACACGAACATGACGATTTAGACCCGACAAAGACAGAACACACAGACTAGGACTTAAATACATGGGGTAATGAGGACAATTAACACGACACACCTGAATCACATGAACACAATCAACGAGAGACAGAAACTGGATCACTGAGAGCATATGGGGAGGAAAACATACACACAGACAGTCCAGGGACATGACACCAACTTGCCTCAACACACCTGCCTGGATATGTCAAGTATACCTGGTAAGATCTTGATTAGCTGGTTTAAGTGTGTTTAAAGGGTCGGGGGCGGGGGTACAATGCGTTTCATGCATTCAGATTTTTGTTTACGACTGTTAACCACTGTTAGCATGGACAAAGTTTTAAAAAACTATTTGGACGTATGACGGAGTATTTCTGTGCAAAAAATCTTACTTCAGGGTTCGTACACGTTTCAGAGAGTTTTTTTTCGATCGTGGCTCTTAAACGAGGGTGGAACTCCTTATATGTGCATTTCTCCCGGAAAAACGCGCCCGCGCATGCATCGACCAGAGCGAGGCCAGAGCAAGAGCGCGCCCAATCCCGTGCAGCAGCTATTCCGGACTCGCCAGGAAGAATGTCCTCCAAAGAAGGTGTAATTTTTGTTGTAAGGGACAGATACCTTGTATCTTCCTAAGAACCCAACTTAATGTTAACATTGGATGCAATTTGTTTTTTTTTCCTAGCAGCAACCGCAGTTTCACAGCGTGTGTGTTGACGAACGTTTGATCCAAAAGGCCGTTCCTTCTGTATTAGCACATCGTTTATACTGAGATGTAGCGCTCCCAGCAATAAATATCCCGGTCATGTTCCGAAAATGTAGACGATAAGGAAACTGCATCAATGTCTTTGTTTGGGTTGTCAGTCGGAGCTCAAATGCTGGGGGTTTTTTTCCCCCCCCCCAAATTTCGTTAGCTCGCCCACGGCGCGCCTCCAGGAGCTCAGCTTTTTCCGTAGAGAATCGTAAAGCTGTATCTTTCTTTTATAAATATGATACAACTAAAGACTTTTTGGAGATATGAAGGATGCATGAGATTGGGTAAACTGTAATGTGGTTTGTACACTTTAATTAGTGTTGGAGCTGAACTCTGCAGGACACCG
This sequence comes from Sinocyclocheilus anophthalmus, assembly GCA_018155175.1. NCBI lineage: Eukaryota > Metazoa > Chordata > Actinopteri > Cypriniformes > Cyprinidae > Sinocyclocheilus > Sinocyclocheilus anophthalmus. The sequence continues at coordinate 46,406 of JADLZN010006987.1, forward strand.
GCCCCCAGGACCGAGTTTGGACAGCCCTAGGTTAACCTACTTAGCATATATTGAAAATATGTTTTGTCCAGAAAATAATTTACGGTATGGTCTTAGTATTGTCTTTTTTTTAGTCTTAGTATGTCGTAGTATATCTTTTTTTCGTCCTTAGTATGGTCTTTCTGTAATTTTATGGAAGCCAGTTATTGCACAGAGTAAAAAAAAGTTATGCTTTTGTGATGTGAATTCACTGTGACAGAGGAGTGGGGCCGAGATCCGTGGGAACGGAGCGAGGCCGGGGAGTAATTGATAATGAGCGACACCTGCTCCACTCACCGGTCTCGAGTCCCACGGAGGAGCTCTGGAAGTATAAAAGGAGGAGTGACGACAGTGAAAGACGAGAGAGGACTAGGCCTGGATTTTATTTTGTGTTTTGGTTCTGTTTGTGTGCGACAGTCTTCCGCGAGGGGCTGTCGCACTATTTTATTATTAAAGTTTCTTTTGAGTGTTCGCCGGTTCCCGCCTACTTCCTTCCCGGACCTACAGACTTGTTACAGTCCCATTGTGAGATGTAACATCAATGGTGAGACATAATTCACAATTTATAAAGAAATAAAGTTGCATTTGTCAATAAAGTCACTTGTTGGATATACAAAGTCTGTGAAAAATAAAGTCACAGTTGTGAGAACTAAAGTCACATTTGCAACTTATAAAGTCAACGTATAAAGTATAAAGTCACAATTGCAAGATTTAAAATCACATTTTAGCAAAACCACTTGAGGACTATTACTGTAGGCCTACTACTCCCGAGTGAAGGGATGAAGAGAGTTTCAAGACAGGAAAAATTATACACACCCTGTAGCCACCAACATCGATTAGGATGTGATAATCAGCTTCTATGTGTTTTTGATAAGAACTTTCAGAGACAATTTTGCATTTTGGACTGAACTTGTGTACATTAATGGAAGGCACCAGAGGCGACTGTAAAACTGTGAAAAGATGGAAGTATATTGCGGAGTCCAGCACCAACAGCGCTATATGGAAAACTTTTAACACCTTACTGGCTCATACAGAGCCCTATTGTCTTGCTCTCAGTTACATAATCACTGACATCATCAAGAAGAGACTATAACAGCAGTCTGAACCTTTTCTCGCACACGTTCTCACTTATCCAATCACTCATTAATTTGTTCACTCCCTGCTTTACTCAGCGGCATATGAACTGTGTGACTCAGTCTTTCTTAGAGAAGACGATCATTTGGGTTTTGGCTCTGGCTGAAGAGCAGGTATGAACATGTGAAAAAGGAAATGCAACACCTTCTAACATAAGCTTTATTACAGCTCCTTTTCAAACCCATAATGACATGTGCGGTAAACGTTGCAAAGCAGAGTAAATGATCATAGCAGACATAATTAAGGTGGGTGTGATTGTGTATTTAGCTATTAGTGTGTTTGATTGTGACAATTAGTTTGTTCAAATTTATCACAGAGTTTCTGTCAGATTTCCTGAGTTATAATAAGTTAATACTGGAACATCTTTCAGAATCTAGCATTTGTTTCTTTGATTAAACGGGGACTGTAGCTAAAACCATGTTTCTAAAATGAAACTAGCAGAAACGACGGTCAGTTTGGTTCAGTGTGCAGTATATGCAAAGTCTAATACTTTTCAAATAATAATGTGAACTCCTGTTCAAAGGTTTTGGGTCAGTAAGCAGCTTTTTTGTTTGTTTGTTTGTTTTTAAAACAAGTTTTCGGCATTTATTTGATCAGAAATACATTAAAAACCGATATAATAATATGAATATTAAATATTATTACAATTTATAACTGTTTTCTATTTTAATGTATTTTTAAATTTAATTTATTCCTGTGATGCAAGCTGATTTTCAGCATCATTCTCCAGTCTTCAGTGTCAATTATCCTTCAGAAATCATTCTGATATGCTGATTTAGTCCTCAAAAACATTTCTTATTATTATCAAAGTTAAAAACAATTGTGGTGCTTAATATTTTTGTGGAAACAGTTATACAATTTTTTTCCAATAATTCCTCGATTTTTCCCAAGATGGATGAAGAAAAGTTCAAAAGAACAGCATTTATTTAAATAGAAATATTTTATTTGAAATAGAAATGTCTTTTTCGGTCACTGCAATGCGTGTTATAAAGGTGTTTCTTTAAAAACACACACTCCCTCCAAACTGAACTATTGTTGTAAATAATAATTAAAGGGTCAGTTCCCCCCAAAAATTAGCCCATAAATTTACTCCCCTCAAGGCAATCCTAGGTGTATTGACTTTCTGTATTTTCAACAATCTCCAGTCGAGTTACATTAAAATGGTCTTTGATCTTTTCAGTGTTGAGCACTCAGCGGGTGTTGCATGCTCAGTCATCCAAACCCAGTTAATAAATGCACACATCCATCAAAAAAGTGTCTCACATGGCTCCGGGGGGGGAACAAAGGCCTTCTGTAGTGAATCGAAGTGTTTTTGTAAGAAAAATAACCACATTTAAAACGTAATAATCAATTTAATCTAGCTTGCCCTCACTGTTGTACACTGGAAGCAGCTCCGGGCGGATGATGTATGAGGTTGGCTTTGTGCATGCGCCGCTCAGAAGTGACGAACGCGGAAGCGCAGCGGAGAGATCAAAACAAAACAACGGTCACTAATTAGAAGTACAAAACGAGGATTTGTAAAGAAGAATGTCGGAGGATTTCGATATAATCCAAGAGGAGACTGGTTTTCCTTTGCTAAAGTAAGAACACTTTGCTTCCTTTGCTCCTGTTAACAAACGTTTGTTTTCACGAGACTCACCGGCGCATGCGCAAAGCCGACCTCATACGTCATCCCCCGGAGCTGCTTCCGTGTACAACAGTGAGCGCAAGCTAGATTAAAGTGATTATTACGTTTTAAATATGGTTATTTGTCTTACAAAAACGCATCGATTCGCTACAGGAGGCCTTTGTTCACCCCCCGGAGCCGTGTGAGAATCTTTTTTATTATGGATGTGCGCATTTTATTTAACTGCTTTTGGACTGATGCATGCAACACCCACTGAGTGGCATTAAAAACAGCTTGAAAGATCAAAGATAATTTTTAATATAACTCCGACTGGAATCGTCTGAAAGAAGAAAGTCATATACCACCTAGGATGACTTGAGGGTGAGTAAATCATGGGCTAATTTTCATTTTTGGGTGAACTATCACTTTAACATTCAAAAGTTGGAAAAATATCGTCAAAGCCGACACTCTCATGTTAGCTAAGTCAATCCATACTGAATACTGAGCAATGGCTAACTTTTATTCCTTGTATGTCTTCATTTTAATTCTATTAGGATCCATTGCCATTGTAAATAATCAAGTTAATCAAATTAATATAATTTAATTACATAACATAATTATAATGAAAGTCACAGAGTGTGCTGCAGGAAATCCCTGGAACCATTATTTTACACCAACCATTTACATTTGTACAAGGGTTTTATACCCGTTTAAATATTCTTTTATGCCAAGACAACTAACCAAAAAACACAGTGGTAACCAATAAGCTGAAAAACAGTAGAAACTATTAAATTGAATGTTATACGCTTTCATTTAGTATCCTTTCAATGAAGAGAAGAGTGATTACTTAATTCATGGAACTAAATTCATTTTGCCTAAAAAGATTCATACTTCCCTTGTGAAAAAGAAAGTACACTTTTGCATACTTTTAAAGAGTACTTATTACAGAAATAATAAGGATTCTGATCACAAAATGGCAGACACAACAGCGCCCCGTCAAGTCACAACTGATCTTCACGAGTCAAGTCAAGTCACAGCTGATCTTCACAAGTCAGGTCAAGTCACAGTTCATTTTCATGAGTCAGGTCAAGTCACAGTTCATTTTTATGAGTCTAGTCAAGTCACAGTTGACTGTCATGAGTCAAGTCAGGTTACAATTCGTTATCATGAGTCAAGTCTAGTCACAGCTGATATTTATGAGTCTAGTCTAGTCACAGTTGATCATCACGAGTCAATCAAGTCACAGTTTATGATCACGATTCTAGTCAGGTCACAGTTGATAGTTATGAGTCTAGTCAAGTAACAGTTGATCTTCATGAGTCAAGTCAAGTCCCAGCTGATCTTCATGAGTCAAGTCAAGTCCAGTTGAACGCATGAGTCAAGCAGTCCCAGTGGATTTTCCCCCCCATTTTTCCTGCTCAAGTCTAGGTCACGTTGTTCTTCCTGAGTTTCAGTCAAGTCCACCTGATCTTCACTGGAGGCAGTCAGTTCCCAGTTGATCTTCCTCGTCAGTCTAGTCACCGCTGATCTCCGGAATCGAGTTTAGCCAACAGTTGATCATAATGAGTCTAGTCAAGTCACAGTTGATCATAATGAGTCAGGTCAGGTCACTGCTAATCTTCAGGAGCCAAGTTAAGTCGCAGCTGATATTCATGAATCTAGTCAAGTCACAATTGATCTTCATGAGTCAAGTCAAGTCACTGTTGATCTTCATGAGTCAAGTCAAGTCGCATTTGATCTTCATGAGTCCAGTCAAGTCGCAGCTGTTCGTCCGGGGCCTCGTCACATCTCAGCTGTTCGTCCAGAGCCACGTCAAGTCACAGCTGACCTTCTAGAGTCTCCGCCATGCCTCAGCTGTTCATATCCAGATTCTCACGTCGCGTCACAGCTGTCGTTCCAGAGTCACGTCACTTCACACGCTGACCTTCTAGAGTCCTCGCCACGTGTCTCAGCTATTCATTCAGAGATCACGCCACTTCTCAGCTAGTCCTCCATATTCACGTCGCATCCAGCTGATATCCAGAGTGTCAGTCACAGCCTGTCTTGTTGCCCCAGATGTCGGGGCGGTCCGTCGGTATCCAGTCTGGTGTGAGGGATGGCCACCGCTGGTGTCTGCACGCGCAGACTGGTATCCCCAAACCCGTCACTTAGCCCTCCTTTTCCTGTACTCAGTTGCCCTGTCTGCACACTTCCCTATGGGGGTTGCTTTAATTTTGTATCTGGGCCGCGGACTCCACCGCGATTGCTATAGGCCAGCCGGGCACCGCTACCACAATCTCCAAGGTGTGGCTACGCTGCAGAACCGCCATGTAGCGGTGTTCCACGCCTTGCTCCCAGAGGCCACGGTTCCTACTGAATCCTCTTCAGAGGTGTCGGCGCATCTGCAGAACCTCCCGAGATGTCAACACTGCCTCATTTCCTTCCTTGGCGTGGTGTTGGCCGCACCAGCACGAACTCTCTTTCTGTTCTGTTCCGGCCAAGGAGGCCTTCTATGAACTCTCTGCTTGTCCTGTTTCGGCCAAGGAGGCCGCCCATGAACTCTCTGCCTGTCCTGTCACGGCCAAGGAGCCGTCTATGAACCTCTGCCTGGCCTTTCCGGCCGAAGAAAAGGGAAAAGAGGCCGTCTATGAACTCTCTGCTTGTCCTGTCATGGCTATGGAGGCCGTTTGTGAACTCTCTGCTTGTCCTGTCATGGCTAAGGAGACTGTTTGTGAACTCCCTGTTTGTCCTGCCACAGCTATAGAGGCCGTTTGCGAACTCCCTGCTCGTCCTGTCACAGCTATAGAGGCCGTTTGCGAGCTCCCTGCTCGTCCTGTCGAGCAGGGAGCTCGACAGGAGGCCATCGGGGAATCCTCATCCTGTCCTGTCCTGGCTATGGAGGTCGTTTGTGAATTCTTTGTGTGCTTTTTGTCTGCCAAGGAGGTCGTTTGTGAACACCCAGCCTTATCTGTCAACCCCATTGTTCTGTCTGTGTTGTCTGTCTCTTGCTATTCCTCCCCCCCCCTCGTTGTTCAGTCTCCGACAGGGTCTCCTGATCGGTGGTGGGGTCACCAGGGGTTTTCTGTTCCTTCTGCACTCTCCGTGGTGGTCTGTCTGGCTCTGTTGTCCTCTCGCCATGGTGGCCCTCCGCGGCCGCCTTGGGGTCCTCTGCCGCCGTGGGGTCTACGTTCTGGTCTTCTGTTCCATCTGCTCCGCCGTGGTGGTCTACTATCTTGCTCTGGTGGTCCTCTGCTCCGCCGTGGTGGTCTACTGTCTGGCTCTGGTGGTCTTCTGCTCCGCCATGGTGGTCTGCTGTCTGGCTCTGGTGGTCATCTGCTCCACCGTGGTGGTCTGTCTGGCTCTGGTGGTCCTCTGCGCCGCCGTGGTGGTCTTCAGTCCTATTCTGGTGGTCTTCTGCTCTGCCGGGGTGGTCTGCTGTCCTGTTCTGGTGGTCTTCTGCTCCGCCAAGGGGATCTTCGGTCCCGTCTGTTCTGCTGTGGTGGTCTTCAGCTCCACCTGTGCTGCCGGCTCCGCCCTGGTTCTCTGCTCCGCCGGTCCTGCCTCAGTGCATGGTCTCTCCACTTCCAGGTGACCCTCCATCCATCCTCCTGTTCCGCCTCCACTCCACCGCCCTCCGGAATCGTAAAGGGTTTTGCGCGTCTGGAAGCCGCTCCTTGGGGGGGGGCTCTGTCACGACTCCGGTCCATGAACTTCCGTCTGCTCACCACCAGAGGTCGCCTTCCAATTACATTGACTCTCACAATACACAAACTGTTGCATATCATCCCGGACTACTTAGCCCATCATCCATTGTACTGATTGCACTCACCACGATTGCCCACAGCGGTTAACACTGTTTGCACACAGCTGTTTCATATCACTCAGTCACTATTTAACACTCACTCTGATCCCTTCCCTCTGCGAGTATTGTTTAGCACATACTTTAGATAGCTACACTACAGAGCCCTCATTAGTTTCTTAGCCTTAGCCTTAGCCTTAGCCTTTTTTCTCGGTTTCTGATCTTCGCCTGGTTTTCTGGATTTCTCCCTTTAGTCTTGTCCCTTCTGTTTCTGTTTGCCGTTCATCGACCTACGCTAGCCCTAGGACTATTCTTGTTTCTTGCCCGCCATATACCTGTCTGCCACTTTTTGACCCTGCCCTAATATACAGATTCAAAGACTCAAAAATAGATAATTTGGGAACACGAATGCATGTTGGGGGTGTCTCTGACATCACATTGGAGAAATTAACAAATTTCTTGTGTCCTGATGTCTAATAAACAAACCAATTTAGGGCATTGCCAGAGAGACAAACTTCTGCATTTCGTTTGAAGAGATGGATTAGAAGCATTCTTTGGTGCCAGCTGCACTATTAAGATCTTAGAGTGTGAAATGACAGATTGTTGAAAACAGCCTTACATCTTTAATCAATCAGCAAAAACAGCAAGTTGGAGTGTTGTAGACTCACAGACTGCCTTGAATGGTGCTAGAGGCAAACAGGAACAGACCCAGTCACAGTTGCAGAGATTAGGCCTTAATTAATGCTTTATCTCCATTTTAAAATGGGGTCTCAGCACCACACAGGAGTCAGGAACCACGTTGGGTGATCTCTGCCAAATGGGGCACAGCTAAAGACAAATAAATAAATCTGGAGCATAGCTTCGCACCTACAGTCAACTGAAAAAGAACAGATGCACGTGCGCTTGTATGCATAAACTACTAGATGCTTGAAGCAACGAAAAAACTTTTTTTTTCACATCAAAGCTAAAAGGGTTCCCGGGGTGTAATCAGTCAGTGTTCGGATGGAGTGTGTTTTGAGACCAGGAGCTATTCGCAGTTGTATTGACTCTAGAAGATCAAGAGTCTGTCAAATTAAATACATCATTTGCATTACGTCAGCCTAAATACTACACACAGACCATAGGCTATAGCACCGTCCTGTAGTGTGTGTGTGGTAGCGTCAGTGTACTATAGCAGTATGCGAGTTTAGAGTAATGAAGTGATCCTCTCTCTAATACTTCCTGTTGCTGCATACCATTGTATTATTGCCCGGGAATGTGCGGAAAAGCTCATGAGAATTCTCCGGCAGCCCAGCGCTATATTACTTTGAGAAATGATACAATTCTCTGAGTTCAGTGGTAATTGTGAAGATAAGTTTAATACTCCTCTCCCGGATACACGGTTCAGCCAAGAGATGAAAAGGCCTGAAAATATTAATGAGGGAAGAGGGAGTGTGCCTTGGCTTGCCGGTGCTTTAATGTCCTTATCTGTTTAGCACAGGGGCCGCTCTTTGCAAACCAGACCTTCCCGAGTATGCAAATATCTCTGTGATTGAACAGGCTGGGAATTGGGCTAACGCTAATTTCATCCCTCAACGTGCGCTGCTTAATGTATATTATTAGTGTGTCTGCTGGGAAGACGGGACAGAACGCTATTCTAACTGATGACATGGCAGATGGAGACTTCATTTGAAGGCCAAAGTGTTGCATCGTAAATGTGCTTTTCATCTGAAAGTGTTTGTTCAGAGTGTGAAAGAGGCTGATCTCTCCTCCACTCCTCCCTGCCCACATTGCTTACAGAGTTCTAACTCAGTGTTTATCTGTGGGAAATTTCAGTCAGAATGGAGGAACAACATGCACCTGCCACCTACATTAAAATTATTATTAATTAATTAGATATATATTATTATTATTATATTATGTTAGTTGTTGTTGTTGTTTATTGTTATTTTAAGCATTAGACTCGGTAAAGTAAACTAGTATGTACCCTTGTTTTGTACACTGGGACTTTTGTGGTGCTGGAAGAAAAAAGCCCATTCTATTGAACCTATCTTGACCTGCCCCCTATTATTTTATTATTATTATTATTATTATTCTGTTGTTGGTGTTGTTGCTGTTTTTTTTTGTGTTTTTTAAGTCATGATCAGAATTATCGGAAAGGCTATTTAGACGTCATAGGTTCTTTATTTATATAATACGTTTTATTCAGCAAAGATCCGTTAAAGGACATTACGACTTTTTGACAGTAATACAATAAAAAAGTTATTTTGAACTTGCTAATCATCAGTAAATCCTGGAAAATTGTATCATGGTTCCCACAACATATTCAGCCGCCAACAATTTTCAGCATTAATAATAATTAGAATACTTACATTTTTGGAGAACCAAATATAATATTACTGAGGCACCAACTTAGCATTTAGAAGACTGAATGAATGCTGCTGAAAATTCAGCTTTGCCATTATGGGAATAAATTACATTTTAGAATATTGTAAAAAAGAAAGTGTTATTTTAAGTTAATATTTCACAATTTTACTGTTTTCACTATTTTTGATCAAATAAATGCAGCACTGATGAGCATATTGTACATACTGTATAAATAAAAGTACAATTTCCACTTTTACAACATTAATAGTATTGCTATGCATTTCTTTTAAATAAGGTTACTTTATATAATAGTATATAAAGATCATAATAGTATCTATATATATATATATATAAGCATATCTATATATACAGTGGGTACGGAAAGTATTAGATCGGAAGAAAACCCCTTCCATATTTTCACTCTTTGTTCTATTGCAGCCATTTGCTAAAATCATTTTAAGTTCATTTTTTTTTCCTCATTAATGTACACACAGCACCCCATATATGACAGAAAAACACAGAATTGTTGACATTTTTGCAGATTGATTAAAAAAGAAAAACTGAAATATCACAAGGTCCTAAGTATTCAGACCCTTTGCTGTGACAACGCCTATATTTCAACTTCAGTGCTTGTCCCCTTTCTTCTGATCAATCCTTGAGATAGGTTCTACACCCTCATTGAGCCAAGCTGTGTTTGATTATATGAGACTTGATTAGGAAAGCCCACCCTGTCTATAATAAGACCTTACAGTCAGCAGTGCAGGTCAGAAGCAATGAAATCATGAGGTCAGAGCTAACTGCCTTCCGAGCTCAGACAGAAGTGTGGCAAAGGCAACAGATCTGGCAAGGTAGTACCAAAAATTTTGCTAAGCAACGCTTCAGGATTCCTAAGAGCCAGGCCTCCATATCCTTAAATGAAGACTTTGGGGACACCAGAACCCTCTAGAGCTGGCCGTAAACCGTACCAAACACGAGTAGCGGTGGAAGAGCCTTGGTGAGAGAGGTTTAGAAGAACCCAAAGATCACTGTGGCTTAGCTCCAGAGATGCAGTCGGGAGATGTGAGAAAGTTGTAGAAAGTCAACCATCGCTGCAGCCCTCCACCAGTCGGAGCTTTACGGCAGAGTGGCCCGATTGAAGCCTCTCCTCAGTGCAAGACACAGGAAAAAAACACCTGAAGACTCCAAGATGGTGAGAAATAAGATTCTCTGGTCTGATGAGACCAAGAGAACTTTTTGGCCTTAATTCAGACGCGTATGTGTGGAGAAACCAGGCACTGTGGTGCGGGGGGGTGCTGTTGTCACTGTCCAATCAGATCCCAACAGTGACTCATGTGGTGGAAAACAGCTCATGTAGTGTGTTTGTTCATCGCAGGGACAGGACGACTGTTGCATCGCGGGAAAGATGAATAACTGGACCAAGTACAAACGGGATATCCTGGGACATAAACCTTCTCCAGAGAATGCTCAGGACCTCTTACTATGGGCCGAAACGGGTTACCGTAGACGCGGACAGAGGGCACAAAGCATGCAATGTGGCGCAACGTAAGCACACAGCTACAATAACGAATGAGTTGCTTCACAACAACTCTGTGACTGTTCTTGAATGGCCCAGCCAGAGCCCTGACTTAAACCCTATTGAGCATCTCTGGAGAGACCTAAAAATGGCTGTCCACCAACGTTTACCATCCAACCTGACAGAACTGGAGGATCTGCAAGAAGGAATGGCAGAGGATGCTCAAATCCAGGTGTGAAAAATTTGTTGCATCTTTCCCAAAAAGACTCGTGTCTGTATTAGATCAAAAGGGTGCTTCTGCTAAATACTGAGCAAAGGTCTGAATACTTAGGACCATGTGATCTTTCAGTTTTTCTTTTTTATAAATCTGCAAAAAATGTCAACATTCTGTGTTTTTCTGTCAATATGGGGTGCTGTGTGTACATTAATGAGGAAAAAAAAATTACTTAAATTATTTTAGCAAATGGCTGCAATATAACAAAGAGTGAAAAATTTAAGGGGGTCTGAATAATTTCCGTACGCCACTGTATATATATATATAATGACTGTATCCTATTACATATATATTTTTTTCCTTCATGAATTTTTTTTTAGGCCAAGCAAATTATAGCTGCATTTTACTGCTCTTGTCAGACATTTCCGTCATATGTAAAATAACTGCTGTAATTTTGTTCCATGGTGGAGAAAAAGAGTTTTCAGCCAAACATGTTTTTATAACCTACAATAATTTAGCCACATAATTTTTTTATAGGTACAATCCAAAAATCTGCTTGAATAGGCAGGACACATCTGGTGTGTTTATGCTTGTATTTGAGTAGCTCAAATTTGTGCAGGAATTTGTTATTTCGCACACTATGTTTCTGCGTTCTCTGGGTGACCTGTGATGAGATAAAGCAAATTAAATCGTGCCTTTTGAGAAACTGAACTTCCTGTTCCTGTCAGGCAACATTACCAAGCCAAGCCTGTGAGAGCCAGATCTAAGTCTCAAACCTGAGGTCAAAAATTCACCAAGAGAAACTGGCTTTCATATTTTTAACAAAGACATTTCTCAAGATATTTTTCAACTGTAGTCTATGGTTTAAGTTCACGATATGTGTCACAGCATACACACAGTTTGTGTATGGGTTGTATGTCTCTGGAGGATTGGCATGCACAGAAAGAGCCAGAGGATGCTTGGACACCATGAGACAGACACAGAGGTGTGAATGAAAGAGACAGAGCTGGAGTAAATGTGTGTGTGTCTTTGTCGGAGAATAGGAACAGGTTGCCCTAGTGCAGTCACCCTAATCATGCTCTGTAGACTAATCCTTTTGTATGGGGGAAATGAGGTGTGTGTGTGTTTATATGGGGTGTGTGTGTGTGTGTGTGTTGTGGGTGGGTGTGTTTTTGAGTGCGAAATGGCGGCGGTATCCCCCTGTGGAGGGTGCGGAAAGCTAATATGAGTATTTCAAAAGGGAAAGCTTACACTAATGAAAGATATATCAGCAGGTGGGAGGCGAGGAAATTTGTTTCATAATGTGACCTATTCGTTACACACAAATACAAAGAAGTTGGCGAATTGAAAAGGAAATGTTTACTTTTGATTTACATCTCTGTACGAGTTCAGCTTTCCTCTGTAAGAGGTCCTGGCATGACAGTCTTTATACTTCAGGCTGTGAGAGGCGGTGTGTTTGAGACCCCCTTCTGAGGACCTGTTGTTCTCATCCCACTGTGCTTGTACTCCCATGGGGAGTGTGGGAGAGGAGTGTGACTGCGCTTGTCTCAGAGCTGATTGCCGGTAAGAGTCCCAGAGATGAGTTACCAGAGATGAGTTGTTCCTTCCACCTCCAAATCACTGCACCCTGACTGTGGGCTTCCACCTGGAAAGTGAGTCATTTGTGCACACATTTACATGCATAGAGACACACACAACTGTATGCACACGCACACACAAACTCTTACCTAAGTCTGGCAGATGACTTGTTGTTTGGTGCATTTTTGTCACCATATATCATCTCTCACATCATATTCTGCTCATCACGGTTTTCTGTGAGATTAAAGGGGTCACATCACGTTTATTTTGATAACAGATTATGTCCTGGCAGAACTAGTACCTTTTCTGTTTTTCAATGGATTTTGTTTTCTTGTAGTCTATTTTTTTCTTTTAAGTTTAAATTTTTCTTTAAATGTATGTATTTGTAGTGTTGACTGCATCATCTTCTTGCCTCATCACATTAATGTTTTGTGGCACTGAAATGTGCCTTAAAAAATCAATATCCGGCAAATGGTGCTTAAAGGTTTAAGCCCTTTGAAAATAATGTACCATTTTACCCTAAACCTAACTGATAGTGTTAAGAAAGGCAAACATGAGATAAAAACACATTTTCTGAAGCAACCATGCCATTTTATCTTGCTTCTAGTGTTTGAGCTTTTTATCGGTACTAGTGTTTCATGCAACTCCTACCTGACTGCTCCATATAGCAAGCACAATGCTGAGCAAGTTTACTGGTATGTTACAAAGCTGTGGAGCTGGTTCTGTAATGCAAAAATTTAAAATGTATTGTGTTACAAAATCATAAACTAACAGTTGTTTGAACTAGGTCATAACATAGCATTGTGAAGGAAACAATCGATAATCAGTAATAATATTAATCAATAATCTGTCCCTGTAATCATAATTTGTGTGAAAAGGAAGAAATGTTGTTTGTGTTTTACTGCCTCGTTGTTGTTGTAGTAAATGTGGATGCTCATGTGTTTGTGTATTTAAACGTATTTTCAGAAAGTTGCAGGAGTATAGAAGTCAAAATAATTTTTACAGTTATAGTAGTTTCAGGAAATGTTCTTTTTGACCAGGGAGAAGTTTTGTCCTTTTAAAGTTACAACATGTTTTCGGTAACAGTTTACGGTAAGGGTACATGAATTACCATGAATTCATGCATAAATTAATGTGTGAATTATGCATTACCTCATGAATTATGAGGAACTAACATGAGTTCAAAGTCTTTCATTCATGACTTCATGGATGAACAACACCTTAATTAAGACATTAAGTAAGGTGAGTACATCATCATGATTTATAATTTATTACGCATGATCATGATGTTTTCTTTGTCCACAAAAAACAAGGTCTTTACTATCCATTGTGGATAAAGCTATGCTTATGGAACATGATTAAACAAAACATTATTTTGTGCATTTAAGACTACTTGAATTATTAAAGGAATATACAAACATCCACATTACCTCATGCATGCATACAGGCTAGAACAGTATATCAATTAATGTGAGAACTAATGTTTTTCATTAAATATGATATGAGTTATCAAGCATGTTCATATCTTCTTCATATTAGCCTGCAGGTAAATGGACAGACCCCAACATTGGCCAATCACAGCACATAGTATGTGAATTCTGTTAACATCCAAATAAAGTGAAGTGACATGTGGCCAAGTATGGTGACCCATACTCGGAATTAGTGCTCTGCATTTACCCATCCAAAGTGCACACACACAGCAGTGAACACACACCCAGAGCAGTTTATGCTGCGGCGCACGGGGAGCAGTTGGGGGTTCGGTGCCTTGCTCAAGGGAAACCAGTCGTAAGTATTGAAGGGGGGAGAGGTTGCTGACATCATTCCCCCACCTACAATCCCTGCCGGTACTAGACTTGAACCCACAGCCTTTGGGTTATGAGTCCAACGCTCTAACCATTAGGCCACGACTTCCCAAATCCAAAATACAGTAGTCATCATTAACTAAGCATTAGCTTCTCATGACTTCATCATGTTTGTGGCCCCTCAACTAAAGTGGTGACTTGGTCCTTTGGAATACTGATAAACAGTGTGTTATTAATGATGGCATAATTGTGAAATGACAAGAATATGAACATGAAAGTTCAAGCTTTTGCACACAATGTATTGTGGACACAAAGGGACTTTGATCTAAACTTCCTGCTTTATTCTTAAACAGTATAACACAGTTAAATCAACAGCAATGCCTGGGAAGAGCTGAGAAGGAATTCAGTACATATACTATGAACTTGAAGTGCCTGTATATCTGAAAACTCTTTACAAAACAATAAAGCTGGTTTACAAAACCATAAATGATTTTGTACAAAAACCATAAAGATTTACAAAAAAAAAAAAAACACGCTTGAGTCTTTTTAAGGGTCCACAGGAGCGTCTTTTAATGTAACAAGCAACTGATGTGGACTCATTACATATTTAATATTGAACAAAAATAAACTGTTCAAATAAATGGCACAAACACGGCAGTACATATACAAACTTGTCTTTGTAGGTATGGAGTGCAGAAAATGAAATTAAGGTAGTTGCCGGGGTTTTGTGAGCAGAAGGCCTACTAAAGCTTGAGATATCTTAAAGAAAAAGTATGGTTTAAATTACCTCCTGACTACAAGCTATGGAGTTTTGTCCCTGTAGAGGACATATGGTTCAGGCAATTTCTCTGAGAACCTACATGTCACAGTTTTAGTCTGGATGTCCTTTGCAAAGCACATTCAGGGCTTTTCAGAGATAAATGTTTGGATGTTTCACCATTCAGTATGGTCTAACAATGACTGACATTAATTTAGTGGTCAAGTGTAACACCCTTATGGAAATATGATAATATTGTGTAATTGCAATGTGATCTCATGATAATTCGTATGTATTTTATGTAAAATGTGGTTCTATAAAACGTACATTTACTTAAAATTTTACAGGCACTAAAACGTACAATACTGACGTATTTTCAGCATTTAAACGTACAAAACTGACGTATTGAAGACACCTAAAAATGAATCCTCATGAATATTGAAATCGCGGCATTAATATTATTAGTTTTTAGTTGTCATATGAATTAAATTGTTTTCAATTGCATTATTAAATTGTTTACTTATGAAATGATAACATTATTGTTATATGTGTTTTGAATATGCCCCCCCCCCCCGAAAGTGTATGTTTTGTGCTTGTAAATGTTACGTATTAATTCCTATGTATAAACATGAGACCAGGCTGGTAATTATCATTTAAACCTGATTAATTTTAAAATTGTTTGTCATAAATAAACATCTCAGAAAAACGTTATGGGATTTCAAAGCGAAATATGATTTTTTGTTATGAAACAGGACATAGTTTTCATACATGTCTTCTGTAGAGGACACCAGGACAAACAGCA